>NW_019294107.1:2778-34725 GCF_000500325.1 Leptinotarsa decemlineata
TTTTTTTACGCAAATTCATTGATCTTTTCAAATCTTTTTTCAAATTTCCAAAATTTTTAAAATTTTCCGAGATATTAAGAAAAAACTAAAGCCCCATTTTTTTCACTTAATTGTTTATAACTTTTGTAATTTTTATCGGCGCGTTTCAGGACCTTTTCTTAAACTTTCTAGGCAAAAATACGAATCGAATGACACCTTAGTCGTAATTTTTGGACAGAGCTGAAAAATGTCACCAAAAAGAGCTAAATCGAGTACATGTGAAGCAGACTATTGGTTGTGAATTTGAAGCTGAATTTTTGTGGGGAAAAACTATTGGTTTTGAATATTTGAATACCCACTTCTTCATATTGCGTTTATGAAACATAGACACAACTACTAGTTCTAGTGTCAGGTACAGTATATTGATACAAAAACCAATAGAAAAAATATGTCACACCTGCATACTACATACAGGTCGTTTTTCACTATTTTTGTGTCACAATGATTATTATAGAAATTAAATCGAGTCATCAGTTGATTTTAACTCTCGCACAGTACAATACTAGTTCGATGGTCGAATTAGGAGATCTACTGCAAAAACAGTGGAGCTGGCAACACTCAAACGGCGTTCTTTTCTTGAGATTTTTTTCATCCACTGTGGATTAATTTCCAATTACAATACGAAATTCTATATTTCATTCGAATTCTTGAGAGCCAGTCGGGCATTGAGAAGTATTTTATGACAACGAATACATTTTCTATTTGCTAGAAAAACTCTTCGATATTCAAAACTCATTCCATTTCGTCTCAGCTCGTCTTATATCACTGATGGAATGTTTGAAGAAGATAATTGAAATGTAAATGCTGTTTGTTTGCATTGACAAGTTAATGGTATTCCTCTGCGTGGTATTATAGAAGGAATTTTCAATTCAATAGGCTAAGCTTTGTCTTGGGGATATCATGGCAAGGGGAAAAATTCTTGGAGTAGTCGTGATCCCCTGACATATTAATGCGCGTACACTGGAGGATATTGGAAGTCGTAGTTGAACAAGGGGGAAAACGTTAAAGAAATAAATGAAAAAGAAAAAAACCTATGGTTGAGATTAGTTTTGTTAGAAATTCTACATTCGTATCGTGAATATTTCAATATCACATCTTAGGAATTCGCTCTTGTCATTAACAAAATGTACAGGTTGTCCCACATTTTCATTGCTGGCGATTTTTTAGTGAAGTACGTGGAAATTGAATTGTTGCACAATCTACAATGCAATGCAGAACTCTGATGTTGACATATTGTCATTTCCGCATTGACAATATGCACTTTTCTTTCATTTCATTTATTTGCTGTACCTAATAGATATATTTTTTATGCTAACAATAACTATAGAAACATTACTCACACTTTCTTATAATGATTTTTAGAATAATTGTCGAAATATCTGTTTCATTTTCGACCCAGTTTTACTCAAGAGAGTCATAACTGGTGACGAATCTTGGGAACATGGTAACAGCATCGAAACCAAAATCCAGTCGTCCCAATAGAAGAGCCCAGAAGTGCCAAGACCAAAAAATGCACGCCAAGTTTAATACAATTTTGAGGTTTTGCTCACAGTTTTCTTCGATTACCGATGCGTAATGCATGAAGTTCTTGCCACATGATCATTCGGAAAATAAGGAGAATCATCTTGGAGTTATGCTGACAGTAAACTTCTAAGTCGCCCCGAAAAGTTGCAAACAAGTAATCAACAATCATTTTGGATTTGTTTCAGGAGTTATTTTGCCGAGCCAATCTCAGAAATGTATCATGAGTTTCTTTTGATCAGTTTGTTTGAGGTGTGCATTACATTTTTTTCATTTCGAGCTGAAAGCTCAATTTCTCAAATATGTTCTTCAGTTGGATGATGGTGGATTATTGTTTATGTTTCAATTTCGTGGTTCATATTTGACGCTCCACCACTTCCATGTTTTCGAAATCATTCTAAAATACAAAGTACCAATCTCAATAAAATTCGGTCAAAATTTATATATTCGTCGTTCTTTGAATCCTTTTGGATAGAACCGATATACACAGCGATAGCTCTAAAACTAGTTCCAATAGCTCGTTTAACCTGACCAATATACTTTTTATCACAGATTTCACGGCTCAATAACCCAACTTTCCAGTTTCTGCCATCTTGTCTCGAATATTTTTCTGTTTCTCTTATAATTTTCGCATTGACGTCATAAATATCGAAAGAATTGGAGTTTTTAGGTGAAGAACTGCATTAGATGTCTTCGAAATTGTGATGGGCTCCATTAAAAAAGATCCAGGCGTTTTTGGGCAATTAATGTCAAATACAATAGATGGATTAGAAATCGAGTTTGTTCTCGATATTTCATCCGTTATTTCAGAACCAACATTTTCAAAGTATCAGTTGAATTCATTAGAAGAGAATTTATTTTCTTCCATATTGGTATGTTCACCGTTCATTTCGGATTTAATGAGTTTCCAGCTGTCTCTGATTTTGTTTGTCAGGATTTAGGATTATATTACCGTATTATTTTTTTTGTTGATATGACAATTTTTTGATATTCACTGTTCAAACATAGAAAATCTCTGTTATGTGTTGGATCATTTGTGACATCGCATCTTGTTTTCAGTGCTTGTACTTTGTTTTTTAAGCTTTTTATGTGATCATTGATCAAGTTATTTTTATCCTTGGCTTTTCCAGATATTTTCCTGAGAGTAAAGGGCTCATGTATGAGGCTTGTATAGTAGTTCAGTAAGAAGCTTGCCTTGTTTTGTACACTGTGCAGAATGTAGAAAAAATCCCAATTTACTTTCCACTATGATTTTTTTTAATTCTGGGAGCCTGCTTTACTGACCTGTCTAATTTCAAGAGGTGTTTTCTTGACAGTTACGGTACTCTTCAGTTTTATAAACTGGCCATAATGGTTGGATAGACATGGATTAGATACTTCAGTTTTATAGTACTGATTTCTTGTAAGATTAGTGACAATTTTATCTGGGCAACTTCTTGTACCATAAACAACCCTGGTGTGTTCAAGGATAGTGGCTTCTAGACCAAAATAATTTAGCGGTAGAAGTTTTGACTTGTTTGATGACGGCACCAAAAGTCAATGTTAAAGTCACCTAGGATGATAATAAACGAGGGTTGGAGACTATTTGGATCCATGGGGAACACCAGCCATCAACGCTGGTATTCCAGTGAGAGTATTCGAGAGATATTCATCAACAGCCACTTCCAGGGAACGTTTATCAGGAAGCTGAAGTGCCATACACAAAAATGATCCCACAAGTCATAGCATCGAACTTTGGCCTCATGCTACACACGATCAAAGGCCTTAGAAAAATCAAGCGCAACAGCTCTTGACTCTCCATGTTTCCTGATTGCGTTATTCCAAATATGGGTGACATACGCTAGAAAGTAGCCTGTTGCTCTTTGTTTCCAAAAGTCATATTGATGTCAAAGTCGCAAAGTCGCAAAGCGACTAGTCTATCGTTATTTGAAAGATTTTTCCTGCCGATGACGGGCAGTTCCTCAGGACCAGACGCCTTGTTGATAGTGAGCTGTTTCAAAATACGCCTGACTAGACGTTGTCGAAAAGTAATTTCCAGCATTGTGAATTATTCTGTGGAAGTAGAACGTGTTGCTTTTCCCGGAACATCGACTTTGGAGTGGGACGCAAATTGTTCTGCTAGTAGATTTGCTTTTTCTGGAACAACTGCCTCGATTTTCAAGCAAAAAAAATCTCTGAAACAGTCAAACAATATATGGTCAGTGCTTGAACCATTCTCAGTATAAATATTGGAACTTTGTTAAAACTAGATGAATTTAAATTTACAGCCTCGTTAATAATTTCCATTCACAAAAGGGCTGTCGATACAATGTTCATTGTCATGATTGATCAGGTTTATCTCAACAGATCCATGAATCCACATAGAAACAATTGAGTCAGAACTTCGTGAAACCGAGGCATCGATTCTGAAATTTTGGGCTATTATTCGATAATTCCAGGTATTTCAATACGTTATCATAATACCACTAAATTGTTCACCAACAAAACGGCTCGATTATTCTATTAGCATCACACGCTCTAATTGTATCATTTCTGTGGAATTAACTGTTTGTTTGGAGAGAATCGGATGTTACATTGTTGGATACTGACTTCGGCGTGTTTGGCTATTGTGAGATAGGAGTTGAGAACTGATTGCATGAATAGAAAGGATTCTAAATTATTTCCTTATTTGAAAGGGGTATATTTTCAAGAGACATTAGTTTTTGGAGGAGATAGAGAGAGAGTTTGTGTTTATCATCCAAGGTACAGGACTTTATTGATGAACACTGATTAAAAGAGAACATGTAGACAACCATATCCAGGTGAATATGCAATTACATAATTACATGGAAAAAATACATATAAATAATCAAATCTAGGTGGAAGCACACATATATTAATTCATATAAGCACCGTCAATTTCATGTCGCTTCATCATTGATATATTCTGTCAGATTGTAATAGGTTTTAGATGCTATTTCTTCCATGTAACTTTTTCCTGAAAGTTTTAAGAGAATCCATGTTCTTTATATCTGCAGGTAGTTTATTATACATTTTGTCACCAACGTAAATTATTGAGTCTGTGATCAGTGTGGGTTTAGGGATGATTAATGATAAATTCATTGCATTTCTTGCAGTGCGATTGTTATTTTCATATGAAGATGTAGATTCCGAAACGTAGATTGAGGTTAGTGTCGGTATTCCGTGATTCTGGAAAAGAGGTTTGCGGGATCTCAACCTATTTACTTGGCACAAATACCACACCGCTCGCTTTTGCAGCAAAAATACACTCTTAAAGAGTTTATTACTACAAGAACCCCAGAACTGGATGGCATATACCTCAAGTTTGACTCAATGAGAGCAAGATAGACATTTTTTGTCGCAGCATAATCTAAATTTTCAGCTGTAGACCTGGAGGCAAAGCAGCCAAAGAATTTGATTTTGCTGTCAGATGGTATAGACTCAGCACCTAATTCTATATCCGGAAGAATACATTTGACTGTGAGAGATTTAGTTTCATTGAAATTTGAACACAGGAGGAAGCCTTTGACTCTCTATTTCTCCATTTTCAAAAGTATAAAGGTGAAAACTTTTGACTTCCTACTTTCCCATCTCTGAAAAGATGAAGAAGAAAGCTGAAAATCTTCTTTTTGAGGATTATTTCTGCCAGATATTGAAATAAACAATAACTTTGAACACCTATCGTTTCGAAATGATTCTTTCAGTCGATTTCCATTTGAATTTTCAAATTTTTTGACGAAATTTTGTATTTTCCTTGGGACATGTACGTGACTGGTCAGAAAATACCTAGGTGAATGTTTCAGGCTGTTTGGTCACTCGTCAATACCCACTGATTATATGTGAAAAGTGTTTTTTCCTTATACGAGGATTTGGGCAAATTTCAGAAATGCAGTTGGTTACCTCGTTCACAGGCAGATGGGGCGATGACAAATCTGTTGTTGGTTGCCCACTTCAGTCTAGTTCGAGGAATGATACTCTGAAGGTATTCAATTCTCAATTATCGGAATTCATCGACTATAATTTGATGATAGACACTACCTTGCACTGATGGGTGGCCAAACAGTCCGGAACCGGTCTGCAAGTGTGTTCCAATAATTGAAAATCTATTGTGGTAGTTGTATGGTCAACAGCATAATGCAGGAATAACTTCAGTGAAGATTTCTGCACTGACACTTGTCGAATACAATCCAACGCCCTTCGTGGTATTAGCCAGGGGAGTAGTTGTTTTCTGATAGGTGTCAGTCCATTAACTCACAGTGTAGATAGTTGAGACTGGCCTGAATGAATTGTTCCTTCAGATGATTTTTATTACTCTGGTTCAAAAGTGGAATTTCATCGGAAACTGACTTCCATTGCATTCATGTTATGTCAAAACTTGAATTATTCAGTCGTCTAGCTGAACCATGGATAATATGAACAGAATATTTTCCACAGTAAGAAATCAATTTTGTCTTGTGTTTTTTTTTCCAAACTCCCTATACATCTACAGCGGGATGACAGAAGCGTATTCCCATCTCGTCAATTCAATGTAACATACTGGAATTACAAATTCCAGGAGAGTATTCAATGCCTGTGGGGGCATATCAATAACATGCAGTCATAGCAACGTGGCAATGGGAGCAAAAGCATGCCTATTCATATTCGCCTGAAAATTCGCATCTTTCCTGAATCAATTTGTGTATTCCAACTTGTTTCAATACAATTACATCCATATTCTACAAACGCACTTATTTTTAACGTTTTGGTTTGAAAACCTTTCCTTTGCGATATATCTGTGGAATATTTTTTCATGTGAACGTTTCTCCAGAAATAGTTTGCATCTTCAGAAGTGAGAGATGAGGCGTTTGTTGCCATTTAAAATACTGGATTCGACAACGGTTTTTATTATTTTTATGACTTATCGTGTATCGTTGCACAGCCGTGATTGCTTCAAACTACGGAGCGATCTAACCTTCAGTTGTAGATTATATAATGACATGCCTGGCAAATTAAATGAGTTCATGAACTCTATTGGATAATTCAGAACTTCGGTGATATAACAAACTGTATCTACTCTGGATGGATAAACAATAATAGTGACCGAATACTGTGTACGCAGTGAGAGAAGGCTCATTAAGTGAGAGAGACAGGAGACCAGCTCCGTTCTCATCCCGACTCCGACTGTACTATTTCCTTCCGTATCATAACGTCTGCAGAAAATTCTATAATGAAATCAAATAAAAACCGAAGACGAACTTGCCGGGATCGGTAGGCAGATAGAGGGGCCCAGAGTGGATTAAAAACGTAAAAAAGGTGAATTTACGTGTTGAAAAACACGGTTCGGTTTGGAGTTTGGAGGAATTATCATTCGATCGGAGCGCCCTCCAACGTAAAATAGTGAAATTAGGTTATGTAAGGTTATGTTAGGTTAGTACAGAAGGTTAGGTTTGGTTAGGTTAGGTTAGGTTAGGTTAGGTTAGGTTAGGTTAGGTGAGGTTAGGTTAGGTTAGGTTAGGTTAGGTTAGGTTAGGTTGGGTTAGGTTAGGTTAGGTTAGGTTAGGTTAGGTTAGGTTAGGTTAGGTTAAGTTAAGTTAGGTTAGGTTTTGGATAAGACAGATATCAGGGGGAGGGTAGAGTGACTTTTAGTTGGGTTAGTTGGGGTAGAGGTTGGGGTGACTTGTTGTGTTAGCTCATTTGAGGCGGACTCGGAGGTTGGTGAACGACGACGAAAAAAAAAACTCAAAAATCGTCATAATTATTGAAAAATATTGCGGGTTAGTCGGTAAAAAATGTGGTTTTTCAGGATTTCGACGGGGATATAAAAATAATCATTTTTCTTCATACAGAAATTATGTTTTAGATTGTTTCCGATAGTAAAAAAGCGAAATTTTCATTTTCGAAAAGAAAAAAGAAATGAGACATCAAAAACATCGTTTTCTGTCATCAGAAATATTTCAAAATGAAACTACCTACACCATAGGTGTAGTTTTATTCCGAAATATTCATTTCTCATTCTCTCATTCTCTTATGAAATATTCATTTCTCATTCTCTTATGTATCAGACACGTTTTGATCACTGTTGTAGCATTGGTACATGGAATGTGTTTTTCCTGCTTGTGACATTATTCACGAGATGGAGCTGTTATTTATTTCGTTTCATTTACTCATTTATGGTTTCTTACAATCAAAGTGTATAACAACAAGTTGCTGGTGTACAGTTCTCTTTGAATAACAATCTAACCTACTAGTTAACAATTTTTTCCTTAGACAAAAGTCCATACATACAGTCGGGCCACGTTGAAATTATTTGAGTCCCAGGCTGTTTGAGTCGGATCTCTCCTGCACTGATGAGAAGTAATACCTCGAAACCGGTCTGTGGGTGATCTAGTCGTATGATTCCAACATGGACCTGCTGCTGGATGAACGAGAAACATCTGCTACCTCTACGAGATATCTTGCATGAATGTCTGTCAGATATAATTTAATATTCAGCGTGGTATCAGCCAAGGAAGTAGTGGTTTTCCGGCAGGCATTCAACAGAAACTGCTGTTTGTTATTGGTAGATATGAATATTTCGGAATTTCATTCCGGAATATTTATTTCCTCTCACATATGTGAATAAGTCAATTCAACATACCTCGTTTTATAAAAACACTTCTTTAATCGAATGTATCCTGACAAGTTTATGAACTATTTCACGTTTCAGATCACTTATGCAAAACTGAGTCAGATAATCGATCATCGCTTTTAATTCCCACTTCATTTCATCCAGACACGTTCTGTCACTTCTGCGTGGCTAGGCCGAATAATTTATCATATAATTCTATTGAGCAAACTCATTAATTGGATCCTTCGTTTCCTTTTCCGTGCCCTTTTTACGTAATTTGGAATTCTGTCACGATAAATGATTATCGATGAACTTGTTATCTCTGTCTATACTCCGGCGAATGTGCAAGCGAGGAATTCTCGCATGCATTTCTCTAGATGTTTTGTATCTACAATGTAGGAAACTATTTATGAGATAGAAATATCAAAGGATCCTTCTACATTTTATATAATTCTATCAATTAGTGATGCATTGTAATTATACAGTGCATTTCATTCAAAACGAGCCACTCTGAATAACGTTTGGTACAATGATTTGCAGGAAAAATAAAGTCGAACACGTCAACCATAGTATAGTCTATCCATTCCTAATTGGAACGGCAATAAAAATAAGAGTACAGTCATAAACATTTCTTGCCTGTGGCCCCAAGTCGCCCAGATAGTTAGTAAACGTGCTATCAAATGTAGTTGAGGAATAAAGGATCGGCTAGCTGGACTGTCTGAATACTAATTTTTTGTCGTTTCACAATATTTCTTCATCAGCGATGTGTGTTCGTGGGGTAAGGTGATGTAGTGAGTGGTTTTGCAAACCGATTTCTGAAAACCTTTTCTAGAGATCAATCACCCTGAGACCAAACTGATATTTTTGCACTTGACGCGCGTTTCGCTAACAAAGTTAGCATCTTCAGGAGAAGTAAATTGATAGTGAATCTAAAGACAAGGGTTAAGGAATTTTCAGACAACGAATTCATCCGTTACTTTAGAACCTCAGTGTACGATTTCTTATATAATGAATAAAAAATCACCACACAAACTACGGAAAGTTATTATCGATACCCCTCTTGGCTCATAAACACCTAAAAATGTATGAACAAAATATTCTCAGAAACAAAATATACAATTCAGAATATCATAAGTATTCGGTAACCACCTCATACGATTCTTCCCACCGGAGTTCAGAATTTTCTCTCGGAATTCAGAACTCCCAAACGTCTTTGTCTAGGAGAGTAATACAGACATTCCTATGCGAATGGGCCCCGAATAGCCTCACAAAAGAAACGTATTTCTTAAAGTATGTCGGATTCAGTGATTCTTCCTCGTACTTCACTAATAGTTCAGTCAGTACAATAGTTGAGGTGATTTCATTTGCTGTGATGTCGTGTTCTGACGACAGCATACTTGTCTCATCATTACATTTGAATTTCAGGACATCGGCTTTGGAAGCACATCTCCACCAACGTAAAGGCATAAAAGATAGAAGTGTTTTGTGTGTTTGGCGATTTTCTGCCATCGAAAAAAATGGAACATCGACTTTGCATCAAATTTTGTGTAAAAAGTGGAGGCAAGTGTTCAAAAACACTCGAATTGTTGACAATGGCATATGGTGACTGTACTCTGAGTAGTCACAAAAATGTTAACAAGAGATACAAGTTTTTCACAGAAGGTCGAGAAAATATGAATGATAATGCTTCCCCTGGACGCCCCAGCACATCAACTACTGATGAGAATGTTGAGGAAGTAAAAGAAATTGTTACAGAGAATCGTCGAAAAACTATGAGAGAAATTGCTAAGTATGTCAACATGACGGTTGGCTCATGTCATCCAATATTTTCGGAAAATTTGGGCATGAACAATGTGGCAGCAAAGCGAAGCATCGTTCAGGAATTGTTGAATGGCGTCAACATCTATCCAGATTTGCTGAAAAGGGTCATAAATGTTGACAAATCATGGGTATATGGTTATGATATCGAAACCAAAGTCTAATCGTCTTAATGGAAGAGACCAGGAGAGCCAAGACCAAAAACACACGCCAAGTTCTATCGAATGCCGAAGTTTTGTTACCCTGCACCTTTTTCCTGTTCCCAAGTTCGAAGGGACTAGTATTTTTCAGTTTTCTGTTTGGTATTTCTTCGTTATCTGATGTGTTCTTCATCTTTGCTTATTTGCAGGGGTCAAAGGGGTTCAAATACGTTCTCTTCTGCTCTCTTTTTCATTCCTTCATTGGTGTAGTAGGTATCATCAATGACAGGAAATTTTCATCCTACCTTCTTCTCGTACTTTCAGTTGAGCTACCAAGAATTTTTGTCGAATGTATCATCTCTGGTATTTGTAGAGTAGGGAGGGTGAGTGTTGACACACAACACTTAGGCCACATGTGACCCATTGTACATCCTCCCGAGGAGTTGTCCTCCTAGGTCATCGTCCATCCTGTCCTTTGCAGGAAGGTAAACAGCTCACTAGGAGACATCTCCTTTATACTGGTGGGTGTAGGCCAAGACTCGCCGAACACACACCCTCTTAGGCAATCTTGAGGTGTCTCAGGGTTGCCTCCACGAAGGTTCTGGAAGGTGCAGCAAAATTACTGTCGTTGCGCGGCTTCTTCGAACTTCTTGGGGTTTCCTCCGTAGAGGTGCACAAGTGAGGAAGCTTTCCTGCGGGGGCAGCCGGTTCCTTGCCTTCATTCAAGCCGGAGCTATTGGTGCCCATCGCAGGAAGTGCCCTTGCTTTTGGAAGTGGAGTAGAGTGCTGTCACTCTTTCGCTCTCTTTCTCCTCTTGGCCTCGGCGCCGCTAATATGCTTACGCCTTGGCCTTTGTATTACATTAAAAGGTGATCTGTCCAGCCTCATTCCAAGCGGTAGATTGGAGTGGACATTTCTGTTCATCTCCAGCCACCTTAGACTGAGGTGAGGACTTCTGTCCAGCCTCGGGATTGGTTTTCATTTTAGTTGTTTCTGTTTTTATGTTTGTTTCATGCATGTGTGGCAAGGGAAGAGTTGGTCATCTCTGGCAGAGCCCCGCATTACCAGAGGTAGGCTGATTACAATGACGTTTCGCCCAGTTCACCAAGAGGTGAACCGTTCGTGACCGCATATCACCCTGCGGCCATTCAGCTGTCGCCACAATTCCTTACACCTTAACTTGGATAGGCTGGTCCACGGTGGCATGTTTTGCGAAGGCTTTTGTGGAGTTTCAGTTTCCATTATCCTACTCATTTCTGCCACTGATCAGGAGTCCGGCGACCCCGTCCGTAAGGCCACATTGGCTTCCCAGACAGGGCCTTCAGTCCCCTGGCCGTTCCCCTATCCACCACCTGGGGACACGCCCGAGAGGTAACCCAATTCACGGGGCGGAGGCGACTGAATGTAGCAGAATTTCTGCGGAAACAATGCCCAGTAAATTCAGTGGGTTAGGAAAGCCATGCTTTTTCTTTAACGCTGAACACCATGGTTTTTTTCTTTAATCCGATTTTTCATTCATTATTATTTTTATAATCCAAC
Source organism: Leptinotarsa decemlineata (assembly GCF_000500325.1). NCBI lineage: Eukaryota > Metazoa > Arthropoda > Insecta > Coleoptera > Chrysomelidae > Leptinotarsa > Leptinotarsa decemlineata. The sequence continues at coordinate 14,422 of NW_019294107.1, forward strand.
CGCGTTACTATCACGCTCTTCCAATTTATCATCGAGTTGTTCACGCTCAATTTTGAAACCGGCAACGCTACATTGCCTCATAACAACGATTCATTTTACAACCGACAACACCTGATGCGCTAGGAACGTAATACATCGATACCATCTCCATCTCTCTTTGCCTCGATTTCGTCACACGCGTCTCTCGCTCTTACACACACATACACATCTTCATATGAATTATCAATTCTCTCCCAAATCTACGTATATTCTCCTATCTTCAACATGATAATGACGATTACAACTTTCCTTACATTCTACGGAAATCAAAAAAATGCGGTCAAATATCATTCGCAGTTACTTTCAATATCTCACGTTGGTGTAGATGCTGAGGACAATGTCTACCACGCCGACGTCCTGGGTTCGATTCTCATAACTATAAACCTTTTTTATGATGTCACGAAACAAAAATGTGTTGATCGAAAAGCTGTGCTGAATTATTTATTCCACAGATGATTCAAATCTCCCGCTGCAATGTTCTGAGATGCAAAAGCGTGTGCTCTGATTGAATGGCGAGTTGCGTGATAGTTTGAGGATGCAACGTGACAATTTGGTACACTCTGATTGGTTCACCGCTGGGTGACAGGACACCACGTGACAATTTGGTTGACTGGATGGTCTGTTTGTCTTGCGAGCTGAGGAGCAACCTGGCTGATGTGATGACATCACCACCTGCCGTCTGTCTTGCTCAATCAGGGGGACCTCTAGGCTGATTAGAATGACGTTTTGCCCAGTTCACCAAGAGGATCGTTCGTGATCGCATATCACCCTGCGACCATTCAGCTGTCGGCACGATTCCTTATACCTTAGCTTGAGTTGGCTGGTCCAAGTTAGCATGTTTTGCAAAGGTTATTGGGAGGTTTTATTTCCCCTCACCCTACTTATTTCTGCCACTGACCAGGAGTCCGGCGACCCTGTCCGTAAGGCCACATTGGCTTCCCGGACAGGGCCTCCAGTCTCCTGGACGTTCCCCTATCCGCTACCTGGGGACGCGCCCGATGGGTAGCTCAACCCACGGGGAATGAATCCATTTAGCGTATAATCTAAAGCGATACCAATACTTTTTAGTTTTCTAGACTTTTCCAAAATATCAGTTTTCATTTTAGCATGTCCTCAAGTTAAACAGATAAAACCTAATTTGTGTCAAGTATAATTTCAGCATACATACTTCAATATTTTGTTGAAGGAATAAAATTATCAAGAATACAATACCTGGTAACTTAATCACTGAAAGATAAAACTTTCTCTGCGAGTCCTTTCTTTGAGTCTCTAGAGACTGGCATATCGGCTCTCTCCCTCGAATTACCAAGACAAAGTCGAATCGAATCGTCCTCGGTTCACCAGAACTGAAGGAAGATTGCTTCAAGGTCGAACGCCGTAAACTGGGAATAGATAACGATAATTGACGAGGGCATCGTGGCTAATTCCGTCGTTTGCATTTAAATTGTTTTTTACGGAAAAACTAGATTTTATCAACGGATTTCCCGTGGAATGCGATGAAATGACACCAATCGTCAGAGAGGATGATTTATTTTTGAAATGGCACTGACAGTTGGAGCATTGATTTTCTCATTTCCATTTTTTGATTGGTAGGTGGAAGTAATGAAAATCTCTGTTTTAGTCCAGTCATTATAGTAAGTTCACCTCGGAATTCGAGATACCCAGCTGTAAGTCTGTAAATACTTGTATATTGACACCCTATTTCCTTTGCGATATATCTGTGGAATATTTTTTCATGTGAACGTTTCTCCAGAAATAGTTTGCATCTTCAGAAGTGAGAGATGAGGCGTTTGTTGTCATTTAAAATACTAGATTCGACAACGGTTTTTATTATTTTTATGACTTATCGTGTATCGTTGCACAGCCGTGATTGCTTCAAACTACGGAGCGATCTAAACTTCAGGTGTAGATTATGTAATGCCATGCCTGGCAAATTAAATGGGTTCATAAACTCTATTGGATAATTCAGAGCTTTGGTGGTATAACAACCTGTATCTACTCTGCATGTATAAACAATAATAGTGACCGAATACCGTGTAGGCAGTGAGAGAAGTCTCATTGTGTGAGAGAGACAGGAGACCGGCTCCGTTCTCATCCCGACTCCTAACCACGGTACTACTTCCTTCCGTATCATAACGTCTGCAGAAAATTCTATATAAATCTATAATGAAATCAAATAAAAACCGAAGACGAACTTGCCGGGATCGGTAGGCGGTTTGGAGTTTGGAGGAATTATCATTCGATCGGAGCGCCCTCCAACGTAAAATAGTGAAATTAGGTTATGTAAGGTTATGTTAGGTTAGTACAGATTAGGTTAGGTTAGGTTAGGTTAGGTTAAGTTAGGTTTGCTCAGGTTAGATTAGGTTAGGTAAGGTTAGGTAAGGTTAGGTAAGGTTAGGTAAGGTTAGGTGAGGTTAGGTTAGGTAAGGTTAGGTTACGTTAGGTTAAGTAAGGTAAGGTTAGGTTAGGTTAGGTTAGGTTAGGTTGTGGATAGGCAGTGTGAGGCTTATTGTGTGACACTTCCTTCCGTGTCATAACATCTTACGGAAATTCTATATAAATTCATAATGGAATCAAATAAAAACCGAAGTTACGGGATCGCTGGGGGATGGAGGGGCCCACGGTGGGCCCGGTGGGTTGAAAAAACATTAGAAAGGTGAATTCACGTGTTGAAAAAGACAGTTCCGTTTGAAATGAAAATTGGAAAAATATAGGTGGCGCCATCCGAAATGAACTGAAGGAATAAATATTCGATCGTAGCGCCATCTAACGTAATATAGCGGAATTGGGTTTTGTTAGGTTATGTTAGGTTAGTATAGATTAGATTGGGTTATGTTATCTTAGGTTTAGTTAGGTTCGGTTAGGTTAGGTTAGGTTAGGTTAGGTTGGGTTATGTTTTTTCCTACCCATATGCCTAAGTATTTCACGCTCTCTTTTAAGGTGACAGGTTGTTCTCCTATATGGAAGAATATCCCGCTCCTCTTCCTGGGACCCCTAAGTATAATGGCCTCTGTTTTCTCCAGGGCCAGTACCAGGTCGTTTGCTCTCATCCATTGATGAATTTCCAGCAGTGCTTCCGACTCTGCTCTCGATATAGATACCAGATCGTCTGCGTATGTGGCTGTTTCGCAGCCTTCCGGTAGTCGCATTTGGAGTACGACATCATAGAGCACATTCCATAGACACGGTCCCAGTACGGATCCTTGTGGGACGCCTTGAGACATGAAAAAACGTTTCCCTCCTATTGTGAGTTCCCTTACAGATAAGTAGCTTTCGACAGTGTTCACCAGATACTGACTGATTCCTTTTCGACGGAGTTTTTGAATTATTTTGCTCCACGTCGCCGTATTGAATGCGTTTTTCACATCGAGCAGAATTATTGCTGCCCATTTTTTCCGCCCTTCCATAGTACGGTCCATATTCCATCTTGCAGCATCTACTGTGCACATCCCCGTCCTGAAGCCAAATTGGCGGGGTGTAAGTTCCTTCCGTTCCTCCAGCTCATCCTCCAGTCTTTTTTGATGACTTGTTCATATAACTTGCCCAGAACATCTAATAGGCATATAGTTCTATACTTTTGGACTCCTTGCCCCCCGGGAAATCCCTTCGGAATGAGAATGACTATAGCCTTTCTCCTAGGTTAGGTTAGGTTCGGTTAGGTTAGGTTAGGTTAGGTTAGGTTTGGTTAGGTTAGGTTAGGTTAGGTTAGGTTAGGTTAGGTTAGGTTAGGTNCCTGTCGCGCTTCTCCGGAAATCGTTCTTTCGCCTTCCTGAACTTTTCACCCTTTCCGATTTTGTATTGTGCGCTTCGTTGTTTTATGTTCTTCGTTACCAGTTGGTATCCTTGACCATAAGGGTCATCTTCTAGCTGATCGCACACTTCCTTCCATTTTTTTCTTTTGGATCGTTTGATGGCAGTTCTGTTTCGCCTCCGGCCCTGTTTTCACCTCGAATATACCTGTGCAGTGAGGGATTCCTCTTTTAGCACTTTCCATTTGTGTATCCTTCTTCCCATTCCAGTGGTGGTGCATGTTATGCCAATGAAGGATCTGCTACTTCTTCTGATGAAAGTGGGCGTGATCCCATCATTTTTGACTTCCATATCTAGCGAAGCCATCCATTCCGCCAAGTATAACCCCCTCTCATCTGAGCTATCGGATCCCCAGCGAGTAGACTTGGCGTTAAAATCGCCTAGCATGGTGACCGCCTTGCCGTCAGCTCTTATTCTTCTCATTATGTCATCCACTTGGTTTTTATAAGCCTGCATAGGTATATTAGGCGAGATATAAACGTTGTAACATGTCCAGTCTTTGAAATCTACTTTGATGTATCCCATGAAAGCTTTATGTGACATTATATCGACATTTTTGTTTCTGCAGAACATTGAAACGTCGCCGTTTCTGTCCATCAGATGATTTTTGGCCATCGCTTTATTTGGCCAACCTATATTAATTTGTATTATCTGCATTATTGGTCCCGCTTGATCCCCCTTCTTCATTTCTTCTGTCTTGCATTAGTCTCCTTTGGCCCATTTGTCGTTCTCTATTATTAATCATTCGGCGGTAACTTGGGCATCTCATCTGATCCGCCCTATGACCACCAGTCGCACATGTTGTTCAAAAGCTGACTTCTACACAGTCTTTCGCTATGTGCCCCTCCTTGGAGCAGTTCAGACATTTCGTCGCGTTGTCTTCCCTTGCACATTCATCCCTTCTGTGGCCAAAGTTAAGGCACCTATAACATCTGATTATGTTCACCCCCTCTCACACTCGGCAGGGTACCCATCCTATTCGTATTGTCTTTTGCTTTGCCAGTTCTTTTGCTGTGAGTTTCTCGACTGACACCGTGGCGTTTTGGTTGCCATACGAGTTCGTCCTCAGTGAAATTACCTTCGCATTATCCGCAGTAGATCTGCTGTCAACTTCCGTGATAGCCTCGACGATATCCTCTTTTATATCGGCCTCAATGTCATAGACGAGGATTATGCTGCTTTTGCTAGTGAACTCCACTTTGATGTTTTCATTTTCTTTCTCTATGACTCCTTTCAGGATGTTAGCCTGCCCTTTTCCCTCTTTCACTTCTAGGAGTATATCTCCTTCAGCAGTCCGTTTTATTTTCTTTATTTGAATTTCCTTTTTGCCTGGGTCCGTGCAGTTTCTCATGTTCCTTAACGCTTCGGCGTAGTTTTTGCCTTCCATTTTCCTAATGATTTTTTTCTGTATCTTTCCTCAGTTTTGTCCATCGACTTCTCATTGTTTTCTCTTCCTTCTTGCAGAACACCGTGAACTGTGCCTGCGTTCTTTGGAATGCGCTCTCTGTGCACTTTCTTAAGTATCTGTCGTCCAGATTTTCCGTTATCACTATCTGTACTGTTTTTTCCTCTCCGTTTTCTGCGAAGAGTCCTTGATTCTTGAGATTGCTGTCATAAGGAAAATCTAAATAACCTTATTAGTAAGAAAGTATTTTCCTCCAATGTTGGGCTGGCGAAATGAAAATCAAAATAATCTCCAGCTATATGACAACTTTCTGAATATATGAACATAAAAATAATAATGTTGCAAACAAACCAATGGCATTTATAGAAGATTTTGGTCCTAACATTCCTGAAAATATCGAGACTCCAACTGATATATTCACATATGTTCTTGTTCACTATGGAACTTATCGGCAAAATAGTTTTCGAAACCAATTTATATGCTACACAGCAATTAGGCAATCACTTCCTGCTAACCGACTCGGGCGAAATCAAATGTTTTCTTGGTATAAATCTGATGTTGGCACTCACAAAGAAACCTAGTTACAGCGATTATTTGTCTTCCAAACTGCAGATGCGAGATAATTTTATACCATCTTCCATGTCTCGTGATGTCACCTAAATGATAATTCTGTCCAACCAAAAGTAGGTCAAACAGGATTCGACAAGTTGTATAAGATACGAACAATGCTTGACATACTGTCAGATATTTTTGGAAAATTATACAAGCCCAGCAAAAATCAAAGTATTGACGAAGCAATGGTGAAATTCAAGGGGAGAATAGGATTTCGCCAGTATATACCACTCAAGACAATCAAGAGGGGCTATAAAATATGGATAAGGACAGACCGTCTGCATTTGTGTCACAATTTCAGATTTGTACAGGAAAATCTGATGGAAGTGAAGAAGGCTCAGGTCTTAGAGTTGTCAAAGATTTGACACGCCTACTTAGGAAAACACCACAAAGTGTTTTTCGATTTTTTTACGTCCGTCACGCTTCTGAATGATTTGCTGAACATTTATGGTTGTGGAATGAACAAAAGGATATAAGGATGTTCAGAACACGTGACCAATTCTCGAACAATATAGCCGCCTGTAGGCACACGATGAGTACAATGACATAGGTACTTCGCTGTTTTTTCGTGTTTTGTTATCTTTGAAAGCTGTGAAAATAATTATGATGGCTGTTTTTAATAAAAGTGAGTATTTACCAACATTGGAACGTGAAAACAAAGACATTGCCGTGCGTTACAAAGATAAAATCAGAGTGATACGGTGCATGGATCCTTTTACTTCCACTTCAGAAGAAATGAACAGTTCTATAGAATGTTTTCCACCAGTTACCGCTTTTGACATGAATTCTTATCTGGTGCTAACTCACAGTTTCCTTAGAAATCAGCAGATGAAGGCCTACAAAAGTTTGACTGGCTACAAATATTTTGAAACTGGATTTGTACATGATTGTGAAGCAAAGTCAATCGGAGAGCACATTGGTGTGATTGCCCAAATATTTTTCGAACTTGATTTATTCATCATTTTCTCTGAATATGTATCTTAATTTTAGGTCAAGCATTCACAGAGCATGAACAACCCCCCACGGCAAAGATGATGCAATGATTTCAGCTCATTGTACCTGCATGGCAGGCCATTCTGAAGTTTGCAGTCACTTTGCTGCTGTACTGTATGGCCTGGAATATATCAACCAATGTGCTGAAAATGTATTCTGTACAGATGTTGAAGCGAAGCGGCTGGTTCCATCAATATCAAATGTACCTATTATTAGTGTCAGTGAAATGCAACTGAGTAGGCGGACATCAAGACCTTCAGTTCCTGCAAAGAAGATGATTCCTGTCATAGAAGGTGATGAACTTATAAATATGATTCAGAAAATCAAAGATAGTGGTGATGAAGCAGCAACACTCGAGAATCGAGTGGTCGAATACCCGAAATTTGTGTTGGCTGGACTGAATTTCTATTTCCGCCAGGTGAGAAGAAATCTTAGGGAAATAGCTCTCTTCGGGTCAAGCAGGAAAGCTAACAACATCTCTTTCTGGTGCAAGTGAAACTGTTCGCTTCGTCAAAGCCACGTGGCGCTTTTATATTTTGTGTTTCGTTAGTCATAGTGTTTTGGTGTTGATAAATTTCATCATTGATAAACGTCGTGTGTTAATTAATAAATTCACCTATCACAGTCCCGACGTGATAATTTTTTTTGTGGGTGACGGTGATACAAGTGAATTTTACGCGTCGTTTCCAAACATTGACCATTTAGCTATACAAGTAAGTACCCTTTGAATTTCACGCGTCGTTGTGTACATAGACGATACAGTTTTCGAACCGTCTGAACAAGTACCCCTAGTAATTAATCGTTACAATGCCAAATGGTATCCCGAACCCGCGAGTTCGATCTCTGCGCGTCTCAGAATACCTATGTTTACTTCCGACGACGCGGAGGTATGGTTCCAGCAAGTCGAATGGACACTTGAAGATGCCGGCGTCAAAACCAGCATCGAAAGGTTGCGTCAGGTCACGAGATCGCTCGACACCCGGGAGGCCAGAGAAGTTCGCGATCTAATTCTCAACCCACCAGTCGACAGGCCTCACAAACAACTTGAGGACGAGTTGCTGCGACGCCTAGGGAAGTCACAGGCTTAAAAAACGCGTCAACTTCTGGAACGCGAGGACATCGGTGACAGGACGCCATCTCCGCGGTATCAAGTGCTACCGAGCCACAAAAGTGTGAACGGTGTTCACGGTTATCAGCGTAAAATGACGAACAGAAACGCGAGATCGACGCACTTTGGGCTGAAGTGAGACAACCGCGAAACCGCCAACAACCGCGCGACCGCTCAAACTCGGGAAACCGTTCGCGCTCGCAATCAGCTAACCGGTTTAGCGGTTAGTGATACTACCACCACAGATTCGGAGAAAATGTGCACATGTTTCAGCAACCATGTTCATTCGTCGCGAGCGCTACGGACAAGGGAAACGCGCCCGGCAGTCGCTAATGGTGGCAAGTGACAGCTGCCCCACCGCGCGCCGCTTATTTTTAAAAGAGAGGGACAGTGCCATAGATTTGTTAATAAACACAGGTGCCATTTTGTGCGCGTTTTCGCGTAAACTTGTTCGTGACCCTGGAGTAAAAACCGAGTTCGAGCTATCAGCGGCTAACGGTACCAACTATCGCTACGTAAGGCCTAATCCTGATTACTATCAACCTGGGTCTCCGCCAGGATTTCACGTGGAACTTTGTGATCGCGGATGTGTCGCAGGCGATTATCGGTGTGGATTTCCTGTTCCTTTTCGACCTACTCGTCGACTTACGCAATGGACACTTACTCGACCGCACTACGAGTCTGAACGTCGCTGGACAGAAGTCACAATGTGCGACGGTCGCGGGGATCAAAACAGTCGCTGGCGGTTCACGATATAACCAGCTGCTTCAGCAGTTCCTGGCAATCACTCGTCCTGATGGTGCGTGCAAAGTTACGGATAACGTGAAGCACAAAACGGTGCACCATATCCACACGACACCAGGTCAGCCCGTCGCCGCCAAACCGCGATGCCTTCCCTGGGATCGACTCAACGCCGCTAAGGAGTTCGAGTCCATGCTGCGACTGGGCGTCTGCCGCCCTTCTGAGGGTAGCTGGGCTTCTCCCCTCCACATGGTGCCCAAGTAAGGTGACGAATGGCGTCCCTGTGGCGACTATCGTGCGCTCAACGCCCGCACGATACCAGATCGCTACCTAGTGCGACACATCAAGGACTTCGTCCAGACGCTGGTCCGCGCCTATCACCAGATCCCTGTAGCACCAGAAGATATCCCGAAAACAGCCATCACTACGCCATTCGGGATGTTCGAGTTCCCAGCGATGAGCTTCGATCTCCGCAACGCAGCACAGATCTTCCAGCGATTCATCGATGAGAAACTAAGTGGACCGGACTTCGTTTACGCATGCATTGACGACCTCCTTGTCGCATCCGAGAACGACGAAGAATACGAGAAACACAGAAGATGATTCCTGCCATAGAAGGTGATGAACTTATAAATATGATTCAGAAAATCAAAGATAGTGGTGATGAAGCAGCAACACTCGAGAATCGAGTGGTCGAATACCCGAAATTTGTGTTGTCTGGACTGAATTTCTGTTTCCGCCAGGTGAGAAGAAATCTTAGGAAAATAGCTCTCTTCGGGTCAAGCAGGAAATCTAACAACATCTCTTTCTGGTGCAAGTGAAACTGTTCGCTTCGTCAAAGCCACGTGGCGCTTTTATATTTTGTGTTTCGTTAGTCATAGTGTTTTGGTGTTGATAAATTTCCTCATTGATAAACGTCGTGTGTTAATTAATAAATTCACCTATCACAGTCCCGACGTGATAATTTTTTTTGTGGGTGACGGTGATACAAGTGAATTTTACGCGTCGTTTCCAAACATTGACCATTTAGCTATACAAGTAAGTACCCTTTGAATTTCACGCGTCGTTGTGTACATAGACGATACAGTTTTCGAACCGTCTGAACAAGTACCCCTAGTAATTAATCGTTACAATGCCAAATGGTATCCCGAACCCGCGAGTTCGATCTCTGCGCGTCTCAGAATACCTATGTTTACTTCCGACGACGCGGAGGTATGGTTCCAGCAAGTCGAATGGACACTTGAAGATGCCGGCGTCAAAACCAGCATAGAAAAGTTTCGTCAGGTCGCGAGATCGCTCGACATCCGGGAGGCTAGAGAAGTTCGCGACCTAATTCTCAACTCACCAGTCGACAGGCCTCACAAACAACTTGAGGACGAGTTGCTGCGACGCCTAGGGAAGTCACAGGCTTGAAAAACGCGACAACTTCTGGAACGCGAGGACATCGGTGACAGGACGCCATCTCAGTTCATGCGCCACCTACAGACGCTCGCAGGTTCCTCAACAGCCGACGAGATTATCCGGGCCATGTGGATGGACCGTATCAACCCGATCGTTCGCGTCAGCATCGCCGGACAAGTAGCACAGCCAGGAGTCAGCCTCGACGACCTGGCGAAAACCGCCGATTGCGTCATGGATGCTGTCGTCCCCAGTGCATCCATGCACGCGTTGTCAAGTGCTACCGAACCGCAAAAGATGTTCGCGGTTATCAGCGCAAATTGACGAACAGAAACGCGAGATCGACGCACTCTGGGCTGAAGTAAGACAACCGCGAAACCGCCAACAACCGCGCGACCTCTCAAACTCGGGAAACCGTTCGCGCTCGCAATCAGCTAACCAGTTTGGTGGTTAGTGCTACTACCACCACAGATTCGGAAAAAATGCGCACAGTTTCAGCAACCATGTTCATTCGTCGCGAGCGCTACGGACACGGGAAACGCGCCGGGCAGTCGCTAATGGTGGCAAGTGACAGCTGCCCCACCACGACAGAACTTCGTTCTCAGCCTTTGACGAGGACGGATGTGTGTGAGGGAATTGACTGAGTTAATTTGCAATTGAAACTGTTTTTCTATCGTTCAGTAAAAGTGAATGTGATTAGTGAAAAAGACACATAAGTAGGGTATTTGAAATTGATTTCTTATAAATCCAGTGAAATAGACACATAAAAACGAAGTTCTCGCATTTGTATGGAATACATGCATTTAAGAAAGTAAAAAGTTGCTTTGTTTTCAACTATAAATAAATCTTATCAGCGTTAAAACAAAAACGAGATAAGGTTTTTTGGGCTAACGAAATATTCGTATTCATTGAGTGTCAGGACTTTGAATATTATAATATGAGTGGAATTTGGGAAATCCTGAAATTTAGACGGATGAAAACCACTATAACAGTACGGGATGGATTTTAAGAAGAGAAAAGGATTTGGAGATAAAGATCCGAAATATGATATCTTCAAGCCGAGGGAATCACCCCCTCTGGAGGAAGAGATAGTAGTAATGAAGGCAAATGAGGAAGAAACTATACCGACCGCACGAATTGTGAGCGAAAAACTTACGACAGGAGGGGTGCCTGTCATATGTGGAGGCTGTCACGCGAAATCGGACGGGGGTGGTGGTAATCAAAGGAAAAACGAAGGAAGGTAGGAGAAGGATCAGGGACGTACTCCGGGATGAAAGTAGGATCAAGGTAAAGGATGGTCAGAGGCCAAATCCCCATGTCCTACTCACGGGAGTTGAAAAGGGATATGGGGACGAGGAGCTGATCAGACTGCTGTTGAGTCAGAACCCAGAGTTGGGTGATGACCTAACGGAAGCTGGTCTAGAAAGTATGGTGGTGAGAAAGCGGAGAAATTGTAGGAATGAGTGGAGAGAGAACGTGATCCTAGAATTGAACGCTAAGCTCGTCCGGAAAATGATGTCCTTGGGAGTCCTGAGCCTGGACTTGGCAGATGTATATGTGGAAGAGCACAACAGTGTTGCGGTGTGCTTCAAGTATTGCCACTTTGGGCACACTACCAAAGCATGCCGGCAGGAACCGGCATGTTATAAGTGCGCAGGACAACACGAAGGGCGTGAGTGTAGGGGTGATAGAGGACTCAGCTGCGTAAACTGCAGAAGAGTCGGAGTGGTAGTGGGTGAAAGGAGGCACTCGGCAATAGATCCGAAGTGCCCAGTATATGTGAGTAGGGTGGAGATGCAGAGAAGGCGTACCAACTACGTTCAAGGTACTGCAAATTAATGTGGGAAAAGGGAGGGATGCTACCACACTACTGCGGAAGACCGCCGAGGAGCATGACGCTGCAGTGGTGTGTATTCAGGAACCCTGGGTTAGAGAACCGGCATGGGAAGGGTGGGTTGAATACGATGGTGGGGAGGGCACTAAGGTACGAACCTGGGTCCGATCCACTGTCAATAGTCTCGCCCTCAGGAATGCTAGAAGCATGAACGGGATAAGAATAGTGGTAGGGAATGAGAGGGGAAATGTTAGGATTATGAATGTGTACGACGAGCCAGGTGGAAAGAGGAATGTGAGAATGGATGCAATAAGGAGAATATTTAATGAATTGGAGGGGAAAAAGATTCTGGTTGGAGACGTGAATGCGAAAAATGTAGCATGGGGTGGAAACACCACGGATGAGAGGGGAGAAGATGTGCTAGAATGGGTGATGGAGAAGGGGAACATGATAGAGAATGACTGTGAAAGTCCGGCCACTTTCTCCAGTAACAGAGGTGAAAGTTGGGTTGTTGTGAGAGTGTGCACTCCTCAACAATGATGGAGCGGAGGAGATGCCGTCCAACGTCTTGAAGGAGGATGGTACCTACACTGAGGGGAGGGAGGAGACCAGCAGGTATCTGCTGGGCAAATACTTCCCCAAGGACGATCCCCTGAGAGACACCCCGACTAGGCGCTGGTGGAGGGAGAGAGAGGATGAAGAATGGGGAAAAAATCAGCCTGGGTTTACTATCGGGGAGCTGACAGCTGTGGCTGAGCAGCTGCTCGATAGGAAGTCAACAAGAGTGGATGGGATCCCGAACGAACTTATTCGTAAGGTGATGGAATGGAAGGGAGAGTGCATGGTGGAACTATTCAGCGCCTGTCTGGGGAGAGGGTATTTTCCCGGCGCGTGGGAGCGAACACAGGTTGTATGGATACCGAAGAAGGACGGAAATCCCAGGCCAATCAGCCTGCTGACTGGCATAGGACGGATGTTGGACAGGCTTCTTAACGGTAGGATGCAAGTATGGTGTGAAAGAAAGTTGAAAATCTCCCCGAATCAATTTGGGTTCAGAGGGGGAATGGATACAGTAATGGCAGTAGAGAGAATGGTGAGTAGAATAAAGGAAAACAAGAGAGGAAGGAGACATAGTCTGGTTGTGGCGTTGAACCTGTCAAACGCCTTTAATACCGCATGGGCACCGGCGATTGAAGTGTGTATGAGGCGAATGGGAATGCCGGAAAATGTGGGCAGGACATGCATGATTTTCATAGGGGAGAGAACAGTCACCTGTGGGGCGGTCTCTGAAATGGTGAACAGAGGCTGCCCACAGGGGTCAAGTATGGGACCGACCCTATGGCTGCTAGTGATGGAGGCATGGTTCGAGAGAATCAACAGGATGAAAATCAGAGAAGGCATAGGAGCAACAGGAGTACAAGTGCAGGCCTATGCGGATGACCAGCTTGTCATCATCGAGGGTAACTCTGTCGACAGCATAGAGAATGGAAGGAAGTTGCTATGGGGTGAATGCAAAGTATGGGAGGAGGAGATGTGGCTTAAGTATAATGAGATGAAAACGGAGTGCCAACTGGTAGAGATGTACGAATCCCGGTTCTAAGAATGCATGGAAGAGAGATTGAGCAAAAAACGAGTGTGAGATATCTCGGAATTGTGGTGGACACAGGACTACTGTTCATAGACCACCACAAAGAGGTAAGGAGAAAATTGAGTGAGCTGGCAGGGAAATTGAGGAGATGGACCGGGAAGAATGTTGGATTAAAGAGAGAATGTGTAAGGATGATATATGAAAGGGTGGCCAAACCTGCGGCCAAACCTGTACAAATCTGGGGGGAAAGGTCGCATGACAGTAGGGTGAAGAGACAACTGAGTGCGGCACAGAGACCGTTTCTGTTGGCTTCATGTGGAGCATACAGAACGACGCCAACAGCGGCACTCAGTGTCATAACCGGAATGGCGCCACTTCAAATAGAAGGCTGGGCCAGGTATCATGAATGGAGAGCGAATGGAAGAAGGAAGATAGAAGAAAGAGTGAAAGGCGAAGACAAAATTCTCCCCTGGCTGCAAGGGGAGTTGCTGGAGGGAGAAGAGGTGACTGAAGTGTATGTGGACGCAGGCGCGATGATGGAGGAAGAAAGGATGGGAATCGGATGGGCGTACAAAAGGAGAGGGGATGAATGGACCACAGGGAATGAAAGAATAACCCGGCAAAGTAGCGTGAATGAAGCAGAATCAGTGGCAATAGAGCGGGTGATTGGTATGTGGAGCATGGAGGAGAATCTGAGAGTAGTGAGTGACTCGGCAATGGCGGTTGAAAGAGTGAATGCAAGAAGAGTGGGGAAAAGGATAGCAAGAATACAAAGGATGATTGAGGAAAGGAGAGAAAGAGAGGGGAGTACGTACCCAAATCATATGGAGGAGGGGGCACGATACCGGTAAGATGGGAAATCTGAAGGCACATGGACATGAATAAGGAGCAGGTTACGCTTCATATTATGCAATCATATAGCAAACTGGAGGAGAGAAAGCGTGTGAAAGAGAACATTAAGAGGGAATGGCAAAGGGAATGGGAGAGGGGTACGACTGGGCGACTGTTCCACAGATTTTGTAGAACAGTCGGGAATGAATCATTGGATCTGTCGCGAAAGGCGATCCAGCTGCTCACAGGGCATGGGAACTTTCCGAGGTACCTGGCGCGATTTAGACTGGGCTCGGAGGTTCCCTGCCCGTGTGGGTATGGGGAGCCGGAAGCGGCAGAGCACGTGATTGATAGATGTTTGATAAGGGATAGGATTGGATGGAGAGAGTGGAAGGAGAGAATGGAGAGGGTGAATGGCCAAATGAGTCTAAGGGATGAAAATGGAAAAAATAATGAATGGATATGATTTGTGTGGTGAGGGACGAATGGGAATGATTTGGGCAAGTTACCAGCGCATTGAAGGAAGGAGGAAAGGTCGCCTTTGGGGAGTGTGACCGTCATCCTGGTTAGGGTTGGACACAAGTCTGGGAAATGTATAAGAGTCCGGCATATGATATGAGATTATGTTGCGAGGGATAGAAGGGAAAATGGGTTGGGAGATAAATTAGAGTAATTTAGACCTGGATCATATTGGTTAGCAGAATTGTTTAGTTTAGTTATTTTGATATATTTAAGTTAGCGATATGTAAATAGGAAGTTCAAATTGTTTTGTTTTTAAAAGAATTATACATTGTAAAATTTATTATTGAAATAAAGAGATGGGTCTTCTACCCCGCTGATTCGTCCCAATGCATTGGCGTCGTTCTGCGGCGATGATGCAGTGGGGGGGGAGTACGGGAGAGTAGGGGTTCCTTTGATAGTGGTGGCGTTAGATGGAGGAAAGATGCCAGTTGAAAGGCTTTAGGGCTAGGGCAATGATGGTAAAGGCATTATTCATGCCCCACCGCGCATCGCTTATTTTTAAAAGATAGGGGCAGTGCCGTAGATTTGTTAATAGACACAGGTGCCATTTTGTGCGCGTTTTCGCGTAAACTTGTTCGTGACCCCCGAGTAAAAACCGAAATCGAGCTATCAGCGGCTAACGGTACCAACTATCGCCACGTACGGCCTAATCCTGATGACTATCAACGTGGGTCTCCGCCGCGATTTCACGTGGAACTTTGTGATCGCGGATGTGTCGCAGGCGATTATCGGTGTGGATTTCCTGTTCCATTTCGACCTACTCGTCGACTAACGCAATGGACACTTACTCGACCGGGGATCAAAACAATCGCTGGCAGTTCACGATATAACCAGTTGCTTCAGCAGGTCCGGGCAATTACTCGTCCTGATGGTGTGTGCAAAGTTACGGATGACGTGAAGCACAAAACGGTGCACCATATCCACACGACACCAGGTCAGCCCGTAGCCGCCGAACCGCGATGCCTTCCCTGGGATCGACTCAACGCCGCTAAGGAGTTCGAGTCCATGCTGCGACTGGGCGTCTGCCGCCCTTCTGAGGGTAGCTGGGCTTCTCCCCTCCACATGGTGCCCAAGTAAGGTGACAAATGGCGTCCCTGTGGCAACTATCGTGCGCTCAACGCCCGCACGATACCAGATCGCTACCTAGTGCGACACATCGGGGACTTCGCCTAGACGCTGGTCCGCGCCTATCACCAGATCCCTGTAGCTCCAGAAGATATCCCGAAAACAGCCATCACTACGCAATTTGGGATGTTCGAGTTCCCAGCGATGAGCTTCGGTCTCCGCAACGCAGCACAGACCTTCCAGCGATTCATCGATGAGAAACTACGTGGACTGGACTTCGTTTACGCATGCACTGACGACCTCCTTGTCGCATCCGAGAACGACGAAGAACACGAGAAACACATCCTGTTCGAACGTCTACAGGATGCATCAACGCATCCAAATGCTGTTTTGGAGAGCCAGAAGTCGAGTTCCTCGGATACCTCGTGTCTGGCAAAGGCGCGCAACCCCTTCCTGAAAAGGTCTCCGCAACCCAGGAGTATCCACGGCCCGAAACAGCAAAAGACCTCCGGCAGTTCCTAGGTATGATCAACTTTTACAGACGATTCATGCGTAGGACTGCTAGGACCAAGGCCCCACTGAACGACCTCCTCAAGAATAACATCAAGGGGAAGAAGACAATTGCTTGGAAAGACACCGCCGAAGCAGCAGAAATGGTGTACGGAGAACCACTCCGACTTCCTGGCGAGTTCCTAGCATCAACCTCCACCAGGGACATAGACGACTCTGCCAACTTCATACGTGAGCTACGCCAGCACTTCCAGGCACTCAGGCCGGTCAGCGACACCAGCCACGGCGAGCGAAAGCTCTTTGTCTTCAAAGACCTCGCTACCGCAGCCACGACTTCGTCAGGCACGATGCTTTACGTTTCCAAAAGATATTGATAGGTGAATTAAACTCTTTCATGAATATTATTTGAATGTATCTTGAAGAGGTAGGAACGTCTTGAAATCAATGCTTGAAATCCATTTTCTGTCTTTTCTCTTCCCTGGAAAAAGCTTGGAATTGTTATATTATCTGTCTAGGGCAAATTGGTATATTTGCCCCAATACATAACGACAATATTGCAAAACTTTCGGAAGTTACTCTGCTGCCCTTTTCAAGCCTTCTTTGAAATATTTTCAATTGAATTACAACTACAGATCTGATCAGAACTCAAGAGTTTTTTCATTTTCAGGGTACAGAAATCCTAAAATATGGATTCATGAAATCTTTCATAATCGTTAGGTGGAATCTTAGCATTTCCCTGTATAATGATCACTTATGAAACATTGTATGTTACATTCAACTAAAATTGAGAAGACAAGCAATCACTTGTTATTGGGTATTCTTCAATATTGCTGAAAGCCAACAATTTTTTTAGGGCTATCCTTTGGACAGTGGCACGTGATCGTGATGATTTGAGAGAGAAAGCTGAGAATCTGCATAACTACAGAATTTGTGAAGGACATTTTGAGGACAAACACTTTCTCAATCACATTAAAAACAGACTGAAGCCCAATGATGTACCATTGATATTTCCCACATTGGAAAGTTCCTCAAACTCACATTGGGATCACACATACGCTGCATTCTCCACAGTAATCGGTAAATACAAAATTTTAAATGAGTTTTTGCAATCATCATCTTAGATTCATCTCATCTGCTGTTAGTTATCGAATATATCAGACATGTTTGTCTCCATATTAGTATTAACGGAATTTAGGAGAAAAGAGAAAAAAACACCTCAAAAGTGCTGCTTCGTTCTCTCCTGTTCTTAAAAGAGGACATATGCCTCCTCACTCACAAGCGAATTGGGTGAAATTGGGCACACATTTGAATCGTTGTATTCATGCCACGTGGCACTATAAGGGTGTCTGCAATATGCTGTGTAATGGCCGTTGTAAGTAGTCCCACTGTGATTCGAAAGTTCATATAGCTAATAACGACATAGCTGCAAAGTTAGCCACACTACTGGTCAAGGTTTAACTGATTTCATTTTAGATTTTTTGAAGGAATCTGATATTAATATTGCCGATATGCGAGGCCAGGGTTATGACAATGGTGCCAATATGAAAGGCAAACACATTGGCCTACAAAAAAATTTTAGATATTAATCCCAGAGCCTAGCCTAGCCATTTCGAGTATTTTTAACGAAACACGCATATCAAAAATTATCGAAGCACGTCGTTTTTTAGGAGCTCCATACATAGAGAGAAGGTTGATAACTTCTTTTGGAGTCAAGTTACTCTTTTTGATAACTTCAGCACATTGAGCTGAATCTTGTTTTTAAGCTTTTCCAGGTTTAAAAAAAAGTTTAGTCGATTGGAATTTGAGCAGTGAGTAAAAATACTAGTAAGTCTTCATCTTGACCTACAACAATAGTTTTATTTGTTGAATTGAATGTCTCTATTGATTTACCTGTGTAGATCAATTAGTAATTTAAGTAACTTGATCTGATTGATTTTAGTTAAAAAAAAAGTTCAAACTAAGTAATACAAGTGCTTCAATTTCCCCAGAAGCTTTTATATCATATATGTGTGTAATGACGTTCTAAGTTCATAGTGAAAATTTTAAAGGAATAGATTACTCAAATTTACATCGTGCAGCACCGACGCTGAATCTTATTATTTGATCAAATTTAAGTAAAGTAATTGGAAAATCTCTGTATCTGTAGAGTAGGGAGGGTGAGTGTAAGCCCACGCACTTAGGCCACATGTGACCCATTGAACATCCTCCCAAGGAGTTGTCCTCCTAGGTCGTCGTCCATCCTGTCCTTTCCAGGAAGGTGGACAGGTCGCTGATTTTTCCTGGTCATCGCCAGATATTTCTTCGGCGCCAGCTTCCCAGGGTCGCCCAAGGTGATCCTGGCAAATTTACATCGTGCAGCACCGACGCTGAATCTTATTATTTGATCAAATTTGAGTAAAGTAATTGGAAAATGAATGAGTTGACCTAATTCAAATCTTATTTCTATCTTTTGAGGGCATAAATAAAAGCTTTTACTAACTTTTCAACTTTCTATTTTGTTTTCATTAAAAAAAATTGAAATTCATAATCTGAAACTTAGTAAATCATAAACTGATAAGTATGTGGATAAATACTTAATCTGAGAACCAGCAGGAACTTTCGCTATTTATCAAAATCTACCCACCTATAAATTTTTCTGAAAGTTCTATATATCGAATAGTTCAACACAGATCCTTACGATTTTTCAGCAAAGAAATAACTTTTAAATCGCGTCTAAATTTGAGAAAGATTATCCAAAATTGTTTTTTTTGTTGATAATATGAATGCTTTGCGTGAAATGATGATTCGAATATATATTAAACACAACATTGAGTATGACGTAATATATTTTGAATCTTTGGAAATAACAAAAGCTGAAAAAAATTTGAAAAACAAATTCACAACGAGTTTTTCACTAATTTGTACCTGATGTCATTTCATTGTAATGTACCTATACTTTCAAGATTACCTGAGTCAGGTAATCTTCATGTGTAAAATTTGGAAGGTGAATATGATCTTTGACAGTTTTCGAATCAAGTATAATACCTGTATTCCCTGTATACCTGAATAATTATAACTGTATTCCATTTATACCTGCATTATACGTGAATTTGTGCATTTATAGCAGATTTCAGTACTTATTCACATATTCGTTCTTTCTAGTGAGACAGTCATTGTCAAAATGAGTGCAGAAGAAAGTAGTGATACTGTTGATATAATAAAATACACCACAGATATCCTTAAAAAAATTTATCGAAAGTAGATACCGCAGTAGAGGAACAAAAAAAAGTGAGTGAGACCTAAATTGATCAGTGCCATCCCGTAGTGTCCGACCCAAGGCTCAGGTCTTCAAACCCAAGTGTTCCAAGGCGTGAATACGCCAATTATACTGACTCACGGCCCAACTTTTTCAACGGCCGTGACCTCAGGATAAACCGTTTCAACTGCAGCTACAATAATCATGGTAGGTCGGTCTAATCCCAAAACACTCCCGTGGTTCACGGTTCAACGGGAGCACGTTTCAACAATAACATTAAGTCTGGTCGTGATGAATTCAATCAAAACGGTTTTCCGCTGAGAAAACGAAGGAAAATTGAAGGTTCCAGGTTCCCTCCTCGAATGGAGCCTTTCAGCAGTTGGCAGTTGGGTAGATGGCATGAGAATCGCCCAAAACACTAGTTTGTTTTCTCCATTACGTCAGTAATGTGTTTTTGAGATGATATATGTTCATTTTAGTTTTTAAATGTAGTTGTTAAGTACATAAAAATATTAGTTCAATATTTTTTACAGAAGCAAGCATTGCTTCTGGCATATAGAACGGTACATTTAGTTTTGATAATTGTTTTGAAGTTACATACTAATTATAATTT
>NW_019294108.1:0-27981 GCF_000500325.1 Leptinotarsa decemlineata
GTGTGGAGAAGTTGAGACTGGCCTGAAAGAATTGTTTCTTTATATGATTTGATTTATAGCCAGTCTTCAAGTATGCCCACTGGCCTAATGTGTAGCTAAGTTTGTTTGTTGAGTTTTTGAAGTTCATAGAAGGAATTGAGGAATTGGTGTACTTTCGGATATGCGGTTGGTTAAATCGTTCACAGGCAGATGGGGCGATGACAAACCAGTTGTTTCTTGTTCGCTTCAGCCTAGTTCGAAGAATGATACTCTGAAGGAATTCGATTTTCAATTATCGGAAATCATCGACTTTATGTTGATGATAGACACTACCTGGCTAAACAGCCCGAAACCGATCTACAAGTGTGTTCCAATAATTGATAATCGATTCCGGCAGTTGTATCGCCAACAGAATATGCAGGAATAACTTCAGTGAAGAATCCTGCACTGAACCTGTCAGATATAATCCAATGCCCTTCGTGGTATAAGCCAGGGGAGTAGTTGTTTTCTGATAGGTGTCAGTCCATCAACCTACTGTGCAGGGAGTTGAGACTGGCCTGAACGAATTGTTTTTTAGATAAGTTGAAACCAGATGAGACAGTCTATAAGGAAATATGATGGTTAAATATAAACTAAATGTATTTGTTTCGACCCTGGCTGACAAAAGGCAGTATTCGCCCTCCTTCGATACAAGAAAGAAGACGTAGCGCTCTCCCATGCAGCCTTGAGAACTGTCATGAGGAGCTAGTCTTTAATTTAAAAGTATATTAATCAATGTACAAAGTATCATATAGTTACATAAGAGTATGATTATTCTGAGATTGGGTAGAACGGTTCAATGGAATTAGTGTGATTACAACTATATAAAATAAAAAAATAAACGAAACTGAATAATCTCACCTTCACAAATTTTTTTTGCAGTATCAATCGCAGCATAAAATGTTTGATATTCAACCGGCTGAAGTCTAACCAAAAAATGCATTGTTTTTAAGTCTATCTCCCTCTTACATGGGTATCTTTGGGTTTATCCAAAGACGCCTGTTTCGATTCGGGAAGTAAGCAACACTAAAAAAGCGCTAGTGCTAGCGTGCTAACTCTTATATGACTGCGAGCTTTGCTTACAGGATATAAAGGCTTGAGTATTGGCAATCCAAGGATATTATAAGAGATATGGAGAGGTTTAAAGGACTACGAAATTATTTATTTTCAGTTTCAAACACACGAATCTATTATTAGCAGATATCTCAGACAAATATTGAAGGATATAATGTTGAATTATAGAAAATTAGGTTAGCGATGCGCCCGAATGAGTGTTTTGTGAAGATGTGGTTTGAACAATCGATTTTTTTCTGTTATGAAATTTATTTGAAGTGTCGATAATTTCATTTACATTGAAGAATATTCCGCTCCAAAAAGTTTTTTTTGTGTTTTCATAAAGGAAAGTTCGAGGACACTTCAGGAAACTTGGTTGACATTCTGATCAAATATCGAAATAGTATCTTTTTGTTTTTTAATTATTTATTGAATGACACTGCATAAGAATGCCGCTTTACGACAAAAATTCCTACTAGGTCAATTCAAAAGTTTTGTTTTAATGTCATGTGTTTTTGTAGCTCCATATCTCAATTAATATTTATTCTACTATGTCGTAGTGTATACTGATCGATAGACGATTTTGTACTCTTTACGTTGATTGTGTGGACGCATTTAAGTCTGAAACTGCAAAATGTATGCCTTCGTAATTGACTGTTTCTGGACGGTCATATTGTTTTTCTGATTGACTGGAAGAAGAGGTCTACAGAATGGCCACCCAGATCTCCTGAATTGACCCAAGTGGACTTTTTCATATGAAAAACCAAAGGTTTGCGAGATGCAATCAACTACTGAAGATATATACAGGAAGAAACCACCAGGCTACCAACAGCTGATATTCTTCAGAATGTAAGGGAGAAAACAAAAACTTGTTTGGTGCTGATTGTGTTGATTTGATCATTTGATAAAGTTAATGTTCCTGTTCAATTTTAGTTTCTTGTTTAAAATGAAATACAAACTTAAAAAAGTATTCAATTTTTTTATGATATTGCATATCGTTGTAATGTCAAGCATTTTACAGGGTTGAATACCAAATTAGGTGTCACTTGACTATCATTCCCATTTGAAATATATGATGAAATGGTTGACAAGGGATTGATTTTTACTCTGAAAACCACTATCTTATTATAGCCCCAATATAAACTGATTTATTCAGAGTGACTCCTTCAACTGGAATGCACTGTATATTCGATACAAATGGCAATAACGAATTAACGATGTTTTTGGACAAAATGTGACATCAATGTCAGTCACATTCAGTCACTGCAAGAGACAAGAAAAGTTCAAATTGAAAAGGGAGGAGAGTGTTGAAGTTCTGGTCTTTGGGAACAGTGCTTGTTTTGGATTTATTATACGCTGAAGGGTCCAGTTCTATCTTCAATTTAAAGGAAATATTTTCAGGAGAGATTATTTTTTGGGAATGAATATTTAGCTATCTACTTTTCTATTCTACCTATTCTACCTTTTTCTTTGAAACAATTAGTATTGCTATTCAACGTGGTAAGGCTGCTTCGGTCCTTGGAACTATTCCTCCTCCACATAATTTTGATGCATTGCCCTCATTTCAGTACGGGACTGAAATCTCTTCGAAACAAGCCGAGATATGTGTATATTCATCAGTCTCCTATCACGGTTAATTCGCAAGTAATTGATCCACCTTCTTCTTTTTCAGTGCGGTCAATGGACTTAGGTCCTTCTTGCCCCCAAATATGAGCTGCAGTCCTTGTGGTTCTGGTTACCTTTCAGTGGAAGAGACAGTTGTTCTGAAAATATTGCGAAGAAGATTGGATTAGATAATTTAGAAAACACTTGCTACATGAATGGCATTTTACAAGTGATTTTCATTACGTAGAACTTCAAGAACAAGGTTTTAACGATGAACGAGAACGAGAATGTTTCCTACTTATTCACCAAACTCAAACAATTGTTCAAGCAGTTGCAGTTTCGTAAGAATATATCATCTTTTCCACCAACCGATTTCCTGGAGCATTTGAAGTCCTTGTAGATACTCGATAGAACAACGAGAGGATTGTTTCGAATTCTTGGGGTTCTTGTTGAATACTCTTCATGAGCAAAAAAATATCAGAATCAATACTCCTGACCGCTTTGGATTGAATGATTCCCCACAATATATCTCGTCATGTGTTTGTAGATCTTTTGCTGGAAAAATCCTCATTTGTTTACTTTGTAGTAAATGATCAAGAGGTAGCAAAAACGAATGTGATTTTCTGAAACTTCAACTAGCGTTTCTTAATATGACTGATAACCAGTCCATGCAAAGCTTATTGCTAAATAATCTGAAAATGGTACTTTCAACGGGTGATGATCAATCGTATTGCCAAACATGCGCCAAACTAACTGATTATTATAAGAAAACAAGTATAGCTGAGGCACCAGTCAATCTAATGATAACACTGATGATCTTCAAACATGAGTCAACCTCTGACGGAAGCACCAAACTGTTACGAAGGTTCGAAATAGATGAACACTAGCAGACCACTATTATATTCTTCATGCAGTCACTGTGGTTCTGGCGTTGAATCTGGTCATTATTACGCTTTGGTTAAAGACCAAACGGACTGGTTTTAGTTTGAAGAGAGTCTGTGTTCTGGCGGTGTCTTCAATTTATTGGAGCCTCTGGAGACACCCTACATTTTGTTTTATGAAAGAGAGGACATTGGCAGATCAAGATCTTCAGATGATGTGGTGCTGCAGGTTTTCCAGGTTTTCCTGCAGCTGAAAAAGCAAATGCTCCACTGGAATCAATGAAGTCGCCCCGGAGCGCACCATATATGGGGGAACAAGAGGCGACTTGGAGTTTCACCCTGTAACATTTGAGGTCATGTCAAATAGTTTTTTGTACGCTGCCTGTTCAAAAAAATATGGTGAATTTTCATTCTTCTATCTAAGAAATATTATTTTATTCATCAAATTTTTATTTTGTCATCTTCAAAGTAGTCCTCCTCAGATATAATGAAACGCTTTCTACAAACCTCGAATCAGTTCTGATGTGCACTTTTTGGTACGTCCTTGTGCTCTTTCAGCAAATCGCTGTTTATCTCCTTAATCGTCGCAACACGCTGTCCTTTTACGGGTATCTTCAATCTTGGGGACAGAAAAAGTCGCAAGGGCCCAAATCTGGTGAATACGGTGGCTGAAGCATGATAACGGTGTTGTTCCTGGCCAAAAAATTACGAACAAGCAACGACGAGTGAGCAGGTACATTTTCGCGATGCAAAAGCCGTCCATTGTTTTTCCACACTACCGGACTTTTTTTTCGTGTTGTTTCACGCAAGAGGCGTATAACTTCAATGATAATACGACCATGTGGCAAAAACTCCTGGTGCACTACGCCTCGATAATCAAAGAAAACAGTGAGCAAAATCTTGTCATTTGATCGAACATGGCGTGCTTTTTCAAGTCTTGGCTCTCCTGAGCTCTTCCATCGCGACGGTTGGACTTTTCGATGTCATAACCTTATACCCGTGGTTCGTCACCAGTTATGACCGCCGTTGACGTCATTCAGGAATTCCTGAGCGATGCTCATCCGAAGTTTTTTGGTCAGAATTCAGCAATTTTGGAACGTCGTTGCCACACGCTTGATGCCCAAAATTGATGAAAAAAATTGTATGGTATGAGCTAATTGATATGCTGACATCTTCAGCAATATTTCTTGTCTGTGAAAAGCTTGTAAACTTTTTTCTTACTCAGAGTACAGTCACCGTATGCCACTGTCAACATTTCAAGGGTTTTTGAGCACTTAATCCCATTTTTTACACAAAATTTGATGTACATTTTCTCATTTATTTTTTTTTGTTTGCAGAAAATCGCTAAACATGCAAAACCCTTATAACATTTATGCCTCCCACCAATAAATTAAACATGCTAAACAGCTGAAACTGTGAATATATGTTCGAAACAAGTGTACCAATATAACAAAATTGAAAACTCGCTAATAGAATGAACATAGGTCGCGAAATTTGAACAGTGCTCATATTTTAGCTGATTTGATCGTCTGGGTTGATGAATTATAGAAAGCTGTCACTATTAAGATGTACCTCAAGGTGAGAGCTAGTTTGTGAATTTTCTCCCAAAGTAGTGTAAGAATAACAGAGCCCAAAGCTCTTATGCAATCGACAAATAAAGCAAATTATTTTTTCAAACCTGAGTTGGACCTCGAATTCACGCATTATCTATATATCCATGTCTTTTGCGGAACCCAGATTGACTTTTAATCATGAATTAGGCCTCTTCAGCAAAAGCTGTGTAAAGATTTTATGAATACATACAATTGATTAGGGCAATGCCTCTGTAGTTTTCTAGGACATCAGTTCGTCCTTTATGATAATGTGATTTTAATTTGATGATGGAGTTTGCCCTTCAAAATTTTGTTGAATAAGCTCGTCCAATATAGAATTCAGTTATTTGGAAAATTTCACTAGTTCGGACTTCCATTGTCTACTATATAAAATGATTTGAAATCCCTGAAACAACTAAAAAAAATAATTGAAAATGAATAGCTGAAAATAACAATTATATTAACCAAAATAAACCTTTCTTTACATCACTCTCAAATTGTCAGATTACTGGAATATACACTTTTTAGCATGTAACTAACTCACCCTACCTTATTCTGACGCGCTCGAGAATTTCTGATGATCAATACTTTATTACTAATCTGATCCATTATCCTTCACGGGCGGCCTTATATATGGGGCTCATATTTGGTGGAGGTACTTAATCGGGTACAAGGTATCCCCCTGTATATCAATCTGCCGCGCTTTAGTAAATCCCGAAATCCCCGCTTGGGCTCCCCTATTATAATTTGAGAGCTGTGAAAGATCCGCCAAGAAAGCAATTTCTGTTTTCAAATAGTTTTATGTTGTGATAAGCTTGACAGAAATTTTCGAACAGGTGAACCAGACATATTCAAAAAACACTTTATTGTGAGATTTTCAGTTAACGATTTTACAAGTCCAACAAGTTCTTGCGTTTTTTATGTTTGCGAGGACACCAATAAGATTCTGGTCGTAGATCCGTTTTTATTTTTGATGAGTTATTCGAATTTAATTTTAATGTCTGAAAATATGTTTTTCCGTTCCTATGAAAAGTTGTTTTCATAGGAAAAACTTCAAACATTTTTTCACTCTCGATCAAATCAAGGTTAAATTCGTCTGAGGATAGTTTAATTATGGATTTGATAAATTTCAGGTCAGTGGCAGATTCAATGATGGTTTTTATAAGTTTGTCCATCGGTAGGAGGATTGTTGAAAAGGGTGACGTTTGTTTCTATCAAGTGTTTCTTCCATAAATGGAAATATATTGATAAAATGGCATATCCAAAGTACCAAGTAAGCTAGATTTTTCATAAAGAAAATATGACACAATACGTAAATTTCCTGTAATATATCTTTACAGTTCAGCTCGGACTATTTGAAATTAACGAAATACAAATACCTAAATAGAACATGCCAGTGAATTTTCCGCTTGAATTAAACCATAATCAGCGGGATTTAATTGCAAATCATTTGCATTTAATTCCATTTCGTGGTGAACATAAAATCAAATCAGCATTACATTACTTTTTACTTTCCCGGAAATTCATGTATTTCACTGAAAAATATATTGTTTCCATAATCTGATTTCCTTACTTCGATACTGAGATTTTAGGTAATCATTTTTGACACTAACTGAGATTCATATTTGAGGTCTCAAGTTTGTTGAAATATATAAAGATTTCAAAATAATTTGTATTCATAATCAAACGAATTGAATGAAGGTGGCTTGAGTTTTCTCTTGAGGAAGGGTAACTTAGGTTAGTCGTATGAAATTGAAGATTGGCCTAAGTTATGAAATCCTGGGGTAACAACATATATAAAGATATAAATGTTCACGGCCGCACGTATTTCTCGGGTTCTTTGGCCGTGGTCTGCAGGTTTTTATGTCTAACGTTTCGTTTACTACTGTGGTTAACATTATCAAAGGTGTTGTGGTAAAGATCGCAGTGCTCGATTTGTTTTTCCTTTTCCGATCGCGGTAACTACAATGGTGATTTTTGACTATTTGCTGATATTGAGTCACCGTAAGGTCGCCATTGGGATCCCATATAAAGAAACTTTCGAATGGTCCATAATGGTCAAGAACATTCCACAGCATTTAAAACTGTTCTGGAATGTTCCATAATGAAACAGGATGTTCCAGAGCGTTACAGAACACTCTCGAATATTCTCAACTCTTTTAGAAACTCCAAGCCTCTATATCTCCAAAACCACACTATACAGGTTAAAAAGGGGACTTTTTTTTAGATGGGGGAGGGAAAACTCTCGAATACACTCGAATGTTCTAGACTGTTCCAGAACCCTCCAGAAGGTGAACTTTCCAACCCTCATACCTACAAACAAGAAACTTCCAATTGAATGAACTTAATTGAAGTGATTTCAGTTATTTTTCAAAATATTTTCAAATACATATATTTATATATTGTTTCCATACAGTGCATCTACCGTTTTCAATAATAACCATGTTCTTCTAGAACAAAGTATATTCTAATACTAAACAGTTTGCGGAACTTGTACGAGGAAGATGACCTATTATTATACTTGCTTACTACATGAAATCGTATGGAAAATCAGGTGAAGCATATTCATATGAGAGAATGTGTCAAAAAGTTATTCAGTTGTTTTCCAGGCGAATAGTCTTACTAGAGAAAATAGCTCAAATGGATTAAAATCTCTCACTAACTCAACTTCTACGCTCTTATTTGGATCAGAGAACCAATGTTGTTTTTCATAATGGATTTGCATCTAAACCATACATATCAGCATCCGGTGTGCCACAAGGCTCCAATCTGGCAGCCCTACTCTTCCTCATCTTCATAAATGATTTCACCTCCGAGCTTTCGTGTGGCAATTCATTTTTTGCAGACGACTTGAAGATCTTTTCATCTATCACAAGTTTAGAGAGCTGCTCTTACCTCCAGTTTCAATTAGACCTGACAGATAACTGGTGTCAAATCAATAAATCAGCAATGAATGTTAAAAAGTGCCAATATTATTGAGTATTTTTATACTACTGAGGATGAAATACTCCTTCGCGAGGAAGCTGTCAAAGATCTAGGGGTGACGTTCGACAGCTGTTTGACATTTGTTGGCCACACCAATACTGTTGCGGCATCGGCTCGAAAAATGCTTGGATTTATTCTGCGCAACTGTAAATCATTCACCAATATTACCGCCTTATCCATACAACGCAGAGTTTCATCAAGTATTATTATCTTATACAAAATTTTGCATTGTTCCATTGATGTACCCTCGTTACTAGAACAAATTATCTTCAACATACCTTAAGCTACTACACGTAGACATATCACTTTCTATACCCCTTTTACGAGATTCCACCTTGCAAAAGTATCTCCTATAAATTTGATCTGTGATAAATATAATACCCACTGCAGTCAATGAGATATTAATTTCGATCCACTGAAGACCATATTAAAACTAAACAAATTTCAACTCGAAACTGTCATTCACCACTTCAGTTTGAAAAACGTGCGATTCCTCTTCATGTGAGACATTTGAAGGCAAGACTTGATGACATTTTGAAACATTTTCTTTTTGTTTTTAGACTATGAAAAAGCTTCAAATGAAAATGTTAAAAGTGGCAAATTATTAGACACTACTTCTGAAACCACTATACCTGACCTCTTATTGAAAGTTTCTCATAGTCATTAATTGGTCTGCACATAGCTGACAAAAAACTATTTGGAATATTTCATTGTTCAAATAATTAATGAGTACATAAACCTTGACCCTGATTGTTATTTGAGTTCTTCAACTGTTTGAATGACAATAATCTATTATGACTAAAAAGAAGGTGTGTTTCTATCGAAGATGCAGAACGAGAGTTTCAACAGAATGGCAATTGTGATATTAATATCATTACATAATTTTTTACCCCATTTCAGTAATTGATGACAATTGTTTCATCCCTTTCCATCTACTCAAACATACCATTAGAATGAATACTAAATACGCTCAATGTATTCCGGCATTGGGAAATTTTTATATGGACGGTGTTATGCAAATCTATGCCACATATTCATAAAATTCGGATTTTAATTGAAGAACCTTATTCGAGAAATGGCCTACAGCAAGCAAAAATGATTTTACCCGATATGTGATTCTATGGCAATCAATGAAACAATATCCTAACCAAAAAAAAAACTAATGAATAGAGTTTATTCTATGATTTTGACTATAAGGGTTTTACAAAAACCGTGACACGTGTTTCGCTATGCAATAGCTTCTTCAAGCATAACTAAGAGTTACTTCTGAATTACAACCTAATATACTATAACCTATAGTCCGTTCATAATTTGTCGATAGCACAAAATGAGGGCCCAAGTCATAAAACGGTCGTAAAACTCGTAAAATCATAGGCGGAGGTATTCAGAGATGTTTCTGAAAATTATTACCTTCCAAAATCTAAAAAAAAAAATTAAAATTGTAATGAAGAACTCCATACAGATGTAGAAAACGCAACGTTCTAATTTACCCCGATAAGGAAATGTTCTATTTATCAGTATTTTATCGTTTTTCATAATTATTTCATCAACAAAATGTGGAAAGCGAGAGTTCCCAAAAAGTTCTGTAGACATACTTACATTTTCTCCACAAAAATGACACTCGTTCAGTATTTTTGGACATTTTAAAAAATCCAAAATTCAATAATATGGATGTTTTTGAGTAATACGAACTTATAGGTGAGTATTGTGATTAGTTTTTGATTCAACATTGTTTTTCTCCTTTAGTGCCCAAGCTTAGACGGGGCGGCCGCCCGGGTTACTTCCCCCCTGAAGCCGGCAGTGTATACACTGCGAAGAAAGAATTCCAGCTGACTTTTAATATCGTTTACGTCATTATTAACGGTACTGCAGCCCCACCGGAAACAGTTGCTTTGTCGTTTCAAAGACGCTGTCATAGCCACCTGTTTGTATTATGTTCCTCAATTATTTTCTGATTAACAGTACGAAATGGAAGTGTTCAAGGAACCCCAAATGGATTTCGACTCACAAAACGCGAAACATGCCTTTGAATTTAATTTCGTTTTGCTTGTTGCATTTGGCTTTGTTAGCATATCCGATAAAGGAGAATGCAAAAACTTGGAAGCTACGTTCAACTGCTACGAACTCCTTTGACATTTCTATTATAAGAAACTAAAATTAATCCTTTTCAGGATTCAGGAAAGAAATCACTGAATGTCCTCCTAGTTGCTCTACTCACAAATTGAAAAAAAAAACTTCAGTGCTGGAAAATACCCTGGATATCTAAATAAACAGGCGTATAAAGACAAGCCTGAAGAAGTTGTCATATAGCGAAACACGCGTTGCGTTTTTGTAAAACTATTTAGTGAAACCTTCACAATGAAGTGTTTTTTGTGTTAGGAAGTACACGTTGAAAGTAAGATTCTTAGCTCGCACAAGTTTCGACTTCTGAGGGTTATCGTTCGTAGGCATGCGACAGCTGGTTGACAGAAAAACAGAGTTTCAAACTGAATACATTATACTTCTTCATTAAGCTCAAATTAGACCATCTTTTGAATATTGTCACATATATCTGCTCCTACCCTAAGCATACCTTGAGAAATAGAAGCATCCTTCTTATTGGAGACCCAAATTTTACAAAAAACTTCATTAGAACAGGCATCAAAGAAAGGCAGTTACATGTCTCTCCTATTCAAATACTTTCACTATCAACTAATGCTGCTTCATTCTTCCAAGAGTGGTATAGAAGTACTCAACAAACTACAACTGCCCATTGCTTCGAAATTCATATTATAATAAAGTAAGTTTAAAAAACTAAAAAACACGCTTTCAAAGAACATCGAACTAAAAAGTTGAAAATATTTTTTTTTCAAATAAGCTTTGAATAATAACGAACGAAATATACTAGTATTATTGTGAAAAAAGCGACGGGCGCATCCTGACGACGGAAAATGGCGACAAAGCCGCCAACTTCCAGGAGAGTGCTGAGATTCTTATGAAAACTCACTTCCCAGGTTCTGTCTTTCCTGGAACGACGAACTGGACGGATGTACCAATAACACCCTCACAATATGACTGGCAATATGCTAGTACAGTAATTGATGAGGACAAAATAAGATGGGCTATATCGGGCTTTTCCCTCTTCAAGTCACCAGGAACTGACGGTATAAGACCGCCCCACTTCAGTGGGGACTGGACACTCTTATGTCGCACCTAGTTGGAATATTCAGAGCCTCTCTAGCTCTGAGGTATATTTTCAGTAAGTGGAGAGAAGTAAGAGTAGTATTTATACCCAAACCAGGTAGAATGGGCTACACCCTACCAAAAGCATTCCGACCAATTAGTCTCACATCGTTTTTCTTAAAAACCATGGAGAGGCTATGTGAGCGGTACATAAGAGATGAAGTACTTGTTCACAACCCACTTCATCCAAATCAGCATGCATATACTCCGGGAAGGTCTACTGATTCGGCCCTTCACTATGTGGTTGGCAGAATCGAGAGATCAATGGACAACAAAGAATCCACCCTGGGTATATTCATAGATATCGAGGGAGCGTTTGATGAAACAACCTTTCCAACAATTATCCAGCAACTACACTCCAGAAATGTACCCCTGGTAGTAGTTCTGGATACCCTAATTAATCACCTTAACAAAAATAGATTCTACACAATTGCATACGCAGATGACATAGTTATCTTGCAGACCGGCAAATTTGTAAACACATGTGCGATAGAGCGCAGGATGGGCTCAAATCAATAGAAACATGGTGTAAGGAACATTCACTGTCGATCAATCCCAAGAAGACTGAGATGGTCCTTTTCACCAGGAAGAAAAGTTTAACGGGCTTAAAACCTCCCGAATTCTTCAAAAGCGAACTAAACTTCTCTGAAGAGGTGAAATACCTTGGTTTATCCTCGACAAGGAGCTAACATGGAACTCTCATCTATAGAGTAGAGCAAAAAGAGCATACGTGGCTTATGAACAATGTCGGAGGACAGTGGGACGCGCATGGGGTCTTTCGCCCCGTGTGGTCGCCTGGATCTACACTGCAATAATAAGACCTATGTTAACGTATGGAGCCATTACATGGGGACCGAAAGTTCTACAAGCAACGGCCATCCAAAAATCATATCAAATACAGCGACTGGCTTGTTTAAACATCACAGGAGCCATGAGAACAACACCAAACGCAGCAATGGAATTAATAACGGGTCTGACCCCTCTGGATCTGTACGTTAAGGAGGTTGCGTTAATGGCCATGGTACGATTGCGCACGGGTGGTGTAAACCTCGAAGTAGGAATGGGTCAATTGAGGCTGGGCCTATGGCGGGAAGCGCTTATTGCGCAACCTCTGCTGCAGGCAACAAGTGATGCAATTGAACCCAGGTTTGTGTTTAATAAACCCTACAAAATACAAATCAAGCAGAACACAGAGTCAGATGCTAAAAATGCAATTCGGATTTATACAGACGGCTCAAAAACCAAAGAAGGCTCAGAATGTGGAGTGTACTCCAGATCACTAAGCCTAAGGATTAAGTGGGGAATGGGAAGAAATACCAGCGTGGTCCAAACAGAACTCGCTGGTATCTCAATCGCCACAAAAGAAATAACCAAGAAAGGAATTTCTGGCACAAACATAACAATCTGCACTGATAGCAGATAGGCACTATTAGCCTTGAACAGACAGCGTGTTACTTCAGGGCTAGTACTAGAGTGCCAGCAAGATTTAGCCAAAGCCTCGGTAGATAATAACATTATCCTGAGGTGGGTTAAAGGGCACGAAAGGAGTAAAGGTAATCGCATTGCCGATTCTTTAGCCAAGGAAGCGGCTGGACTAAGAATTTTAGGACCCAGTGGCACCCACGGCCTGATGACTTCGACAATTGCGAGAATTATATCAAAGAGGTTACGTACAGCGCCATCTGTCAGCGAATAGATCAAGCAATAATGTCGATAACTCTGTCAAATACATATCCCGAGCTTGAGAGTTACAAGCAAACAAACAAACATACATACATACAGGTGAAGCTAATAAAAGCGTGGTAATTGAAAAAGAGATTTGTGCCTTTGTGAAAAAACTTTTCGAGATCATTTTTTGAATGAATGTAATTTTATCACTTTCGTTCAAATCCTACTCTCCGAGAGAGAACGCATTGAATAATCAGAAGGGTATATTTCGTCGGATACTCTGTATAAGAAGTTTCTATTTGATACTACAACCTAAATAATGGAAAACTGGAAACCGTTTTGGTTATTAATTATGGATGACATTAATGATTAATGAGCAAAGTTCTGCATGTCTGTTATTGCTGGAATAGACCGTCATATACATAAACTCATAAACTTCCAATTATTGCTCGGTAAGTAATTTCAAATGTCGTTTAATAGAGAGTAATTCGATTTCGGTTATTGAACGTAGTTGAAGTTTTATGAGCAATAAACACAAGTCGATTATCGAGATTTCTCATAGGTATAACATAGTCAACTGACATTTCCAAAGTAATAGAATTGCATTAAACCTAAACCATAATGGAAAAGCTATGTAATTGAATGAGCAACAATATGGCTGTTGCCACCAGAAATCGGAATTCAGCAGGGGCAGTCTTCACCAGAACAGATTGAACGAGAATGCCAAACCATGAGAGATATTTTTAGTAGAATATCATTACCATGTGATGGTTAAAGATATCGATCTGTGTATGAGAAATTGGAGGGTGAGTGGTTTCGTAGGCCTCATTGGTCTTCTTGGATTTCCCTTTGATTTCATACTGCAACATTTCTATTTCAAACATCCAATAAAGCTCACCATTTAATAGTTACATCGATACGAGATGGTTTCTGAATTGTTGAACACATAGAAAAAACTATCCAACAATTTCGTGGGTTTGACTTACAAATTTCCTTCACCATGATGAACCCAAGCGATTGATGTGAGTCAAGTTTTTCTCTTCAGACAGCCACCCGACTCCTAACCTCAAAAAAGTAAGAATGGTCTTGGCCTGGGCTAGACTGGCCTGAAGATACAGTTTCCATGAAATATTCTAGAGCTTTCATATCATCTTGCTTTACTTTACTTTACGATAATGTGAGTATACAGAAAGGATACTGCCCAAACAAGGGCATAAAGTATTGGAAAAAAAAATGCGAGCAGCGCTTTGGACAACACGAAGGCAATCAAGGGTTTCAAACGGTAAGCATTTTGGGCTATTGGGAAAGTGTTCGAAAGGATGGTAGTCGGTTGGCTAGAGGTCTGTAGGGTATGGTGGGTGAGACAGAACTTTTACGCTCAATTCGTTAAATTTTCGGACGGTGACTTGTGAAACGTGCGTCGGTGCGTTGTCGTGGAGCAGAATTGAACCTCTTCTGTTGACCAGTGCCGGCTGCTGCTGTCGCAATTTTCGATACATATCGTCGATTTCCTCACAATAGAATTCTGCTGTGATGGTTTGACCATAAACAGCCAATTGAAAACCAAATGACTCTATAAACCGCATCACCAATTCAACAACCATGAACTCAAAAATTACCGACTCAACAACAACCCATACCTTTCACAACTAACGTTATGTTGCAAGACTATCTGAAAAAACAGTATCGTTTCAATTTTAGTATATGTACCGCCGAAGCGAGTACATTTGCATCACTTTAGGCTTTGCCTAACAAAGATAACACCTAGATGGCAAAAAGATTTATGGACTTCTGGGAGAGTCTTCCAGGCGTTTATTCACCTTTCGAAGCTTGATACCAAACTGGTGTTGTTGTTGTTGGACTGTAGGGATGAACTACTACAAGCCTTCTTACAGGTCACTGTTATTTGAATCATCATATGCACAGACTCGGACTGTCGAAAGACATGAATAGTGCCATCGCCCGCTATTGCCCTGGCCGGAGGCCTTTCAATGGAGCATATTCCCTCTATATATCGTCTGTCACTGTGAAGGGAACCCCTACTTCTCCGAACTCACCCCCCCTCAACGTGCCGCCGACGCGTAACGTCGACCACACGAGAGGGCGAATTAGCGGGGAAGAAGACCCTTTTCTTTATTTCCCAAAAATAACTTCGCATTCATGATTACAAATTCAGTTAATTACAATAATAAACAAAACAAACATATCTTCTAATGATTGTGTACATGGATAGATGCACAAACAATATCCATGGCCGCCACCACTGGGGAGACCGCCGTCTGCCCTCCAGATCCTTGGAACTAAGCTAATAGCCTGCCCTTTACCCTTCCCGTTTATCCCTCACCACATTATCCGCCCATTCATTGACAAAACTCATCCATTCACTATTCTTTCCATTCTCTCCTCTCAGTGCTATCTCTTCATTTTCTCGTTCATTATATTTTTTCCATTCACGCCATTCAGTCCTATCTCCATCCATGCATCTTTCTATCACGTGTTCTGCCGTTTCGGGCTCACCGTAGCCGCAAAAACATGGTAGTTCCGGGCCCAGGTTAAACCTGGCAAGGTATCCCGGAAAGTTACCATGTCCCGTAAGCAGCTGGATGGCCTTGCGCGACAAATTCAGTGATTCATTCCTGACTGTCCTGCATAATCTGTAGAACAGCCGCCAGTCTCTCCCGTATCCCATTCCCTCTGACACTCTGTCCTGATTCGTTCTTTAATCCTCTTCCTCTCTTCATTCTTACTACCCATTCTCATTACTTCTCATGTGACCTCAGCATTGCTCATGCCTTTTGTAGCCTCCTCATGAGCTTTCTTATTTCCGAGATTGTTGCTCTCGTGGCCACGCTTCCAGATTAGACAGGTCCTGCTTTCATACGTTCCACAGCCATGGCAGAATCGCTTATCACAGTCACACTCTCGTTCATATCCCATATACCTATCACTTTCTCGATTGCTATCAGTTCTGCCTCGTTCACATTACTCTGTTCGGGGATTCTTTCCTACCCTTGTGCCTATTCATTTTCTTCCCGTTCGTACGCCCAGCCTATGCCCATTCGTTCGTCTTCCAGTTTCGCCCCAGCATCCACGTACACTTTTGTCACTCTCTCGTCCTCCCTTTCTTCCAGCAACATCCCTTGCATCCATGGGAGTATTCTATACTCTCCCTTCACTCATTTTTCTTCTCTCATCCACCCTCCATTCATGGTGTCCGGCACTCGCCTCAACGTGAAGCGGTGCCATACCTGAGATCACACAATGCGCAGCCATGGGCACCATCCTGTAAAATCCACATGAAGCAACCAGGAAGGCCCTCTGTGCCGCGCTCAGTTGTCTCCTGATTCGGCAATCATGCGTTCTACCCCCCCCCCACACTTGTATGCCATACATAATCACAGGTTTCGTCACCCTCTCGTAGATTAATCTGACGCATTCTCTCCTCAGTCCAACATCTCTCCCGGCCCATCTTCTTAGCTTACTCGCTAGCCCATTCAGTTTTTTCCTTGTTCCCTTGTGGTGGTATATGAATAATAATCCAGTATTCACCACAATTCCCAAGTACTTCACATTCATACTCTGCTCAATCACTATAATAATCATATTTATGACCGGAAGTCTTTCATCCCTCCTGGCTGGTATGTACATACATTCTGTTTTCGATTCATTGTATCCCAGCCACATCCAGACTTCCCATGCTTTACATTCATTTCATACCAGCTTCCACCTCTGTTCTATGTCTTTGACGAGGTTTCCCTTGATGATGACTAGTTGGTCATCCGCGTAGGCCTGCGTGTATCCTCCGTATGCTCCGATGCCTTCTCTCACTTTCATGTCCCTGATTCGTTCGAACCATGCTTCCATCACTATCAGCCATAGTGTAGGTCCCAGGCTAGATCCCTGAGGGCAGCCCCTGCCACCGTTTCAGAGACCCGTCTGCAGGTCGGAAGACAGTGTGTGTCGTCTCTGTTTGGAAAATTATGAAACAGCAGAGCACATACTTTGTGCCTGCCTCGCTGGGGACGGAATCAGGTTTTAAGAGTTTCTGATTGCGGTGGAGGGTCGAATAGACCCACTTACTTTAGACCTAACCTAACCTAACATAACCTATCTGAAAAAATAGGGTGAATTGGAAATATACTGTGATCTATCCTCGCACATACAATACCCAACAACATAAAACAAAACCCAACAACAAAAATGACAATTATAAGACACTTTTTTCTTGTGGTAAAAGTTGTATTAGTGGAACTTCAAGACCATTGAAAGTGAGCGATAATGAACGTCAAGATTACATCAGAAATAGACAATTGACGGGATCAAAATTATCAGAACACATTTTGAAATCAGACGGTTAACATCGAGTTGAATGGAACAAAATGAGAATGATTGAGAATGAACCTCACATTAAGTGACGTAAACTCAAAGAATCAGCGTATATTTTTATATCTGGAAAGGAGTGTATTTCAACAACTCCGTAGGGATAGGACATAGATAGTGGCAAACTTGCAACATACTAATATCAGAGAACATCTTGTACTACATTGAATGTTTTCATTGGAGTCAGCTAATCCTGGAGGATTCTGCCAGAAGTTTATAAATCTTCTTGCCATCCAGGTGTTCAATCTTTGTTTGGCAAAGGCTAAAGCGATGCCAATGACAGGTTCTGGTACAATGAAGCTGCTTGTAGCATCCTCCTTTGCAAAGGAGTCAGCAGCCTCATTGCTTTCCAGGCCAGTATGGCCAGGAATCCAGACCAGAGACAATCTGTTAAGTCTTCCTATCGAGGAGGTAGATTTTAGCCTCCAAATCGTTAACGCAAGTATTCGTATAATTTCTTAGTAATATTAGTTAATAATTATATATACAATTATTACAATGTGTTAAAACAACGATTACAATAAAATAAATACAACAATAAAAATTAATTGGCGCTCCGGGGCGACTTCATTGATTCCAGTGGCGCATTTGCTTTTTCAGCAAATAGGCAAAATATTGAATACGATAAGTTACGGATGAATAGAACACTTTTCATTGTGAATAATACTTTGAATTCATGCAGTAACTTATTGGTGTGAACCAAATATTTTGTTCTTTCTACATCTGAACGAAATTCTCCATTATAATTTTTATTGTTTCATTTACTCAAGAAGATCTAAAAAAAAGAGAGTATTGCTGACAGTGGACTCGAGTGGTAACAACCTGAAATATTTCTACAACAGATACGGGTATATCGGCTTTTCTGCATTAGAGACTTACATTGGGGAAGCCTTGAATATAATATTTTTGGATTGCGCCTTTGTAAGAGAAGATGTTACCGCCTTTCTCAGGCTCGTCTCTTGAGGAGACCTTTGACGGTTCTAAACAGTGCTCTCAGGTCTTGTATCACGATGATTTGGTTTTGGACTCTGGTTTCATCGAGGTTCATCTTTCTTTCAATGGCGTTAAACTGCACAGAAATCACCTTCTACAATATGTGCGGCGTGGGTGCTTTGTTCACTCACTCGAATTGACTGCCGTGTTGGTCGGTGGTTCAAGCCCTAGTCTGAACGATCGATCTTCACTTGCTACCGTCCAACCCGTGTTAGGA
The DNA here is from genome assembly GCF_000500325.1 of Leptinotarsa decemlineata. Taxonomy (NCBI): domain Eukaryota; kingdom Metazoa; phylum Arthropoda; class Insecta; order Coleoptera; family Chrysomelidae; genus Leptinotarsa; species Leptinotarsa decemlineata. The sequence continues at coordinate 18,615 of NW_019294108.1, forward strand.
ATCACACGTTAAAAGGTAAGACCTCGTTAATCCTCAGCTCGCACAAGTTTCGACTTCTGAGGGTTGTCGTTCGTAGGGGTGCGACAGCTGGTTAACGGAAAAACAGATTTTAAACAGATTTTTTTAAACAGATTTTGATAGGCCTCATATAATTGTTTTGGACGACCAGACAGTATGAAGTCATCTACAATTTGGTGTATTTCGAAGACGATCTGTATGAAAAAGGCTAGGTTCAAGACTTGAATCTTGTGGTACGCTAGAATTGATGACAAGTGAATCACGGAATACTCTATAAATCAACAAATGTTATAATTCTTACACGTTTATGAAAGCAACCTATGAATACATCATTTGAATTGAATATTTCAGCCAGTGCCTAGCGAGTTATTGAAGAATAATGGAAGAATTGAACAATTTTCAATGGAACATGTCCGCTATACTTTTTCAACAATGTATCATCTTGAAAAATTGAAAATATCTCGAGTTCCCCATGTACTATTTCATTTCGTTCATTGTAGAAAAATTGACTTTTTGTGCATTCATAATTGACTTATAACATGGAATCAATCTACCTCCAAGCACCTGCAATATTTTTCATGACTAGGACGTATGTAATCTTAGTTCCGTTTTCGAAAATCAAAAATATCCAATTCGTTGAAACACATTCAATAAAAGTATAACAATTTCAGGAAATATCCCGCGTAAACATCTATATCCTTATAACAATTACAATTTATTAACATTTGCTGCTCCAGTTAGTAACCAGGTAATAATTAAGACAGATTTTTATCTAATGTGGCAATTATCGAACTGCGCGCACCATAAAGGCCGCACGAAAGTTTGAAAGTAGCCATCACTGCGATTACTTGCCATCCATAACTTATATGTGAAAAAATACTTCACATTATAATTCTTCTGTTGAAGTTTATCGATTGAGAAACATTCAACGTTTCGTGAACACTAGAACTGGTTTTTTCGACGGTTCTTTTACCAATAAAGTGGGCGTCTTCAGGAGATCAAGTAGACAAGTCTATTACTAGGAAGGTTCCATTTCCACCTTATGTTTATTTTCTCAATTCTGAAGTAAATGAGTTCGGGTCGAAGAGATCGAACTCAATTTTTATCAAAATCCTTGTACTGTAATATTCAATAACAATTGTTTCAATTCAATAACACAATCTTTTACTTCGATAAAGGGGGTTTCAAACAAAACTTTGACTCACCTGTGGTTGTGAAGCTAAGTCCCCTTTTAGCAGTTTATGTAATGGAATATATTTTAGACATTGTAACTGAAGTTTCACGTTTCCAATCATTTTTCATTAGGAAATATGATTTCACTGAAAAGATAGTGAACATATTCAAAACATATGACCCATATATCCAGTTCACTGTAGAGTACGAAAACAACGAACATATTTTTCATTTTAGACACTTAATTCATCCGAACTCCAACGAATACGATCGATCTATCCATTCAAATATATTTATTTATTCATTTATTTATTTCATACACTATTCTACAGGATGAACCCAATTACACAATAGGGAGTAACAGTGGCATTTACAAATATGTACTTACATAATATAATAATCTTCCCAGGAGAAATTTCGAAAATGGTTTTGAAGATCCTCCTATTCAGGTTATCTGTAATGCCAAACTTTGCGCTACTTTGATTGTTCCCCAACATTTATCGGTAGTTCACTCAACACTAAAATGAGTTTGTGGGCGGAAGATCTCAATGGAGACCTTACGGTGACTGTGTTAATTTCTGGATTGGTTGTTAGGTATACATCCAGAAGACTAGCGTATTCTCCATCACGGTCAGGAATCCTGGTTGGGTCATTTATAATCTGAGTAAGTCCGCTACTTATTACAAAAGCCTCAGTTTTGCGACCTTGATCGTCGTTGATATTGGAAAATTTGTTCTGTAAGCCACGTCCAAGCCTTTTTTTTCCAAAAAACGAGCAATGTTATTGGTGGGTTCCCCAAAGTATGTCAATGTCCTATGACGCTTACGTTTTTTGAAATTGGAAATACCTGGTGAATGGCTTGTTTTCGTTTTTTGGAAATAATTGTCAGTCATTAAGTAGGAAGTTGCTTCTATACTGCCAAAATTTGTAATTAGTTCATACCTAAACTCTAGTAAAATTATGAGTCATTAAATAGGTAGAAGGTCATATCATTCAAGTTGTTATCACTACATAGTATAAAACAAAGTAGCTTTCCGCTGTCTCTCCCTATGTATACTTAGAACTTTAAAACTACTCAACGGATTTTGATGCGGGTTTTTCAATAGATAGAGTGATTCAAGAGGAAGGATTATACGTATATAACATGCATAATATAGTAGAAAACACTCAAATTTTTAGAGGTTGTAAATAAACACATTTTTTACGTTTACATTGCAAACGCTGGCTGGACCCTACGAGAAAGATAAAAAAATGTACTACAGTACTGTAGACCTTGAAAAGGTCTTCGGAAAAGTTCACGATGGTAAATGTCTATCTCTTAGGGATAACCCACAATAACCATTTTTTATCCTCGAGAAATAATGGTTTGTTCACGAAGCTATTTTATCTAAGTTTATTGTAATTTTTGAAAATGTCCTTGAAAGACGAAACTACAGTAATATTAGTAACAAATAAAAGTAGTAAAGTAACATAGAAAGTTTCATTTCTCATTATGATGTCCTACCACACAGTAACGACTACATCCGTCAATTTACATGTAAAACACTTCTAGCAACTTTTTTGAATCTGCGTGTGAAACTGAAGACATTTTTGGTGCCACGTGTAATGAATGAATCACTCGCCGTTTGTGGTAGACCTTCAACGATGCGTTAATGATAGTTACGTCGAAAGTCTGGCAGCGTTCCTTTTTTTCGAACCCGTGAAGAGAAAGTTACGAGCCCTCAACAATGCCAACAAACCTTTCGAACACTCGATATTATTCACGGTAGGTACGGCACAGTGAAAAATACCGTGGGATCTTCGATATGGAAAGATACACGCATAGTCCCGACAAATTAGTATGTTTCTGTGGATATACGAGTAGAATTTAATAAGTTTGGATCTGAAATAGCTGATTGTAGTATCTACTGGTACTTGATCAATTTTCTTGATTCATAGGTTGCTGAGGAGTTTGAAATGAATGATTTTTTTAAAATACCTTAAAAGAAGTCATACACTACAGAGCCTTGTAGGAAGTCCACCATGATATGGGTATCAAATGAATGATTTTGCTCAAAAGAATACAAACAAAATCATGAACTCACTTCAAATTGAATTTGGCGGATTCCCAATGACGATGGACTATATTTTTCATGCATCCCAATGAGGTTTATATAAAATAAAAGGCTTCATGACCAACAGATCAACTGAAACAAATTTAGCAAGCATAACTCCAATAATTTCTGACAGTCTCAACAATCGTGAACATTGATATGATTGATCATTATATATCTGGCAATCGGAATATCTAATTCTTCGATTGAACATATGGAACCTTATTTACTTGATAGAATGCAGTAACAGAATTCAGCGAATTCAGGTGCCTCCAAGGTTCTAATCCTGACCCTCTTTCGTTTCTCACATTCGTGAATGATTCATCTCTTGAACTGGAGATATTTTTACAGAATATCTGAAGTTGTTTAACTCTATAACTGACCTAAATGATTATGTTAGACTTCAAGAAGTTTGTTGGACAAACAGGTAATAGAATAAACTTAGACTGAAAAAGAAACATAGATTCACAGCAGACAAAGAAACTTCCACACAAACTGAATATTTGCCCCTACCTTCAACTTATGTAGTTCTGATTAATATGTCTGTGAATTATGTGAAGTATAGAGATATCATAAAGTTCACTTGACCAGAAACACATCGAAACTAACAGGTTCAGATATTTGGCGATAACCAGTATTTCAGAATTGAACCATTGGAATAAATTACTTCATTTGTGACTTGTACAGATTTTGTATCATCTGAGAAACTATAATTTCGATAGTAAAGATTAGTAAAAGTGATACTCATAAATATATATTCAAAAAAGTGGGTCGCGTATGTTCAGTCACGATTATTATTTGTCAAAATTTATTACCATCAATTTTTTCTGTTGGTTCGGTTAGTTGGAATTGGCAATTATTTCGAAACTGCTGTAACAAAATTAATAAAGTGAATGTTGATAAATGAATGAAGACAGGAAACGGCAATTAGAGAAGAGTAAGTGGGTGAGATAGCTGAAATAGGGAAGTTTGTTTTATAATGTAGTTCGTAACGAATTCCAGACTTGATATAATTCGTTGATTTTCATCTTTTGTTAGAAATTACTTGTTTGAGTTTTCTCGGATTAGGTAGAATTTCAAACCTTGATGATTTATTTTATTTTTTGTAATTAATAATTATCACAAAACAAGCAATGCTCCCAAACACCGGCACCGCAACACTCTTCTAGGCGTGTATTTCACAAACCAAGTTGATGTCTTCAGGAGACGAAGTAGAAGAGGTTTAGAAGTTGGAGTATTCAGGAGATACAAGGCTTCAACATCTTGAACGATCATCAATATGGCTTTCGGAAACAAAGATCAACAGGCGACCTTCTATCGTATGTCACACATTTTTGGAATAACGCAATCGAGAAATATGGAGAATGACGAGCTGTTGCGCTAAATATTTCTAAGGCCTTTGACTGTGTGTGGCATGAGGGTTTGCTGGTCAAACTTCGATGCTATGGCTTGTCGGATCATTTTTGTGTACGGCTCTTCAGCTTCCTGAAAGAACGTTCCCTGCAAGTGGCCGTCGCGTCGATGGATATCTTTCGAATACTTTCACCATCAACGCTTGTGTTCCTCAGGGATCCATATTGTCTCCAACCCTCTTTTTATTGTATATCAACGACTTATTGGAAAAAACCAAGAATCCAATATATTGCTTTGCTGACGACAGCACACTTGTCTCGTCATTTCATTTGGATTCCAGGACATCGGCTACGGAGGCATATCTTCACCGGCAGCAGGAGGTTGCATATCTTAATGAGGATCTAGAAGTGATTTCAAATTGAGGTGAAAGTAACCAGGTTCAATTGAATGCCACAAAAACCAAGGCATCGATTTTCTCCAAGAAGATAAATGTCTCCCAACCGGATATAATGATGTCAGGTTGGGTTTGTTTGTTGGGGGTTAAAATAGACATTAATATGTCTTGACACAATCATGTCGCTTGAATTGCAAAGACTGCTTCTCAAAAGCTTGGAATACTATTCCGAACCAGAAAACTGTACATACCTTAGCAACTTTTGATGGTCTATAAAGCTCAGATCAGACCTTCTTTGGAGTATTGTACTCATGTATGGAGGTCAGCCCCCAAACATATCCTGAAACTGCTAGATTCCATCTAGAAAAGAGCCATCCGCCTGATTGGAGACGTGAACATCACTTGCAACCTTGATAGCCTGGAACATCCATTCAAAATAGTAAATGTCAAAACTTGAAAATCAGTATCGTGTTACTCTTACAATTATTTTAGTTTATTTCTGAAATCATAATGAAGCAATGAAGGCTTGGGAATCTCGAAATCAAAACTATGGAAAATTCAAGAAATTTAAAAATTTTAACGATAATTTTCATGACGTCAAAGTCAAGAGGTGACATTTTAGAAATTCGTTATATATAAATTGAAGTTATTATTTGTATTTGTATTGTTTCACACATAAATAATCGAAAATAACTATTTTAATGTCATGATACTTCCGTGACATTAAATTTTAAGTTTTGCTGTTAATGAAGTTTATTTGGTTCGCTCAAGATATTTTCATTTGAAATGGAAATGTCAAACACGTGAGTTTAGATTTAGGATATACAAAAACAGTGGAAAAATACAAACTTTTCCAATAGATAATCAGAACATGAAGTAGGCTGATATTTGTAATTTATCAAGATTGCTGTAGACAGTGAGGTCGTTCAAAATTTTAACAAATGTGATTTTCCTCTCAGATAGGACACAAATTTCCAGAAGGTATTGTTAACCCGGTTTCTGACAGTTTGTACGTAATTGACTCTCAAGTTACATCAACAATTTTACTTATTTACTGACGACAAAACTGAGAAGAGAGGCGTATCGATTTTTTAAAATCATTAATAAAATAATTGTTAGAGTACCAGCATGAATTTTGGCGAATAAAAAAGAGAAATGAAAAGTCAATAACTATAAAATAATTTTGACCAAAGATAAAATACTACATTATCGTAAAAAAGTGATGAAATCATGAAAAATGTAAAACATGAAACATTGCATGTCATGTTTTATATTACTATTTCATAGGGCCATCCTCTTCGTGAAGAGAAAAAATTCAATCTTGATCAATCATCAATTGCACCTCCCCCTCATTCTACTAGTGGATATGTATACATGGGATCGTAAATTTCCAGGGTTTAATATAGATAAGGTGACTCCATCTGAAGTTATTCTCCATCCTCCAATAAGACTGCATATTTTTTTGGATACCGTTTCATCATTTCATTTCTTGAAATAATCAGTTTTGGAATTGTGTTCTGGAAACGATTTGGTTTTTCATATAAGATGAATAATAATTCATATACCATGTGTTTTTGAATATTCTCACTAATTGTTTCAATTTGTTTACAAATGATTCATTTTCATATTTAATAAAGCCAGAACCAGTTTTTAGAATTCAAAGTAAAAATGTTCATGATTTTTCATTGGTTGCTACTGTAGAACACCAACTTTCTAATTTCTTGAAATATCTCGACACAAATGAACGAATTGCAGACTCTTGTTCGGGTACGAAAGAAAGGTGATAAATTATCATATCTCGTATCAACGCATTGTTCTATGTAGTACTATTTTACACCCATTAACTATTGTTTTCGTTAGTTTTTCTGGATGTATGACATTGATGCTCCACACTCGAGCAGTAATTAGTATTGAGTTGAAACTTTTACCAACTGCTTATATTGCGTTCAGATTCCCATACACCTACGTAATATAGATATGTTGATAAATTGATACAAATTAATATTTTTGGGTGATGTTGGGTTCGAAAAATCACCTGAAGATATTTTCATTACATACAGTAATTGACAATCATAACAATTTTTTTGATTGACATTTGCATTCAAGATATGACTCTGTTCGTAGCAGTCAGAGTGGTCCGCTTAATGTACTTCAAATTGCTTTCATAAAATGTATTTGTGAATAGGGTTAGGATTATTTATGATAATCAAGAAACCAAATTAATTAACTGATAATAAATGAATATTCTACAACAATTTATAAGTCGGAGAACAAACTTCTTCTTTAAAAATGAGAGAACTATAAAAAATGTATTGAACGATAAGAGCAACTGTTATTATTGATTCGAAAACCACTATGCTTATAGAATGATCCAAAAATATGCAAACGATTGATTCTGTCATGATCTATAGTGATATCCATTGAAGATGCAGATGGCATATTCGTAAGTTTCAATGTTGTTTCGGATACTTTGTTTCCAAATGTTCCTGCAGAATGAACATTGAACATCATAAGATGAAAATTGGTGAATCATATTTCATTGATCACTAGGTCAATACATCATCAGAACTACCTAGCCGAATCTAAAAATTCTGTCACCTGTAAAAAGCTACAATATCAGTGAGTAATATTGGCTGTACTTAATTTTTTAAAATACAAATCTGTAAGAAAATAATATAACATGAGGTTTCAAAAAATTTCCTACAGAAGTAACTATTTGGCAAGCGCTGGTAAAACTATTGATGATACATGAAATAATGTAATACTTGTTTATAGTACTCCTCATGATCTATATAAAAGTCCCCAAGGCTGAAGAAAATAAGTAATATTTCGAAATGAAATTTAACGACATTAATTCCTCCTAAAGTACACACACTGTATGATGGTAAATATATGTCAATCATAGGATAGGCTTACAGATGCTTCTTCATCCAGCACCAAGACCACGGACGACCTCTCCCGATATAGAAGGCCCCGACACTCTGTCGAATGAGGCCCTCATGTCCCCCGTTAAAGGATGAATAACTTTTTCATCCATCCCACCCCAGCCAGTTACGGGTATCCCGTGAAGGGCGGCACTGATGTCTAAGGACTTCATGCCGTCATCTATCAGTTGTGTACCCATTGGCCCCTCTCAAGGCCAACAATCAGCCAAAAGGGTAGGGGAGCTGGTCTCNATAAGTACGTTAAAATATTCAAGTGACGTATTCCTGAGACAATTTTAAGCAAAAAGTCTATACGAACTTGTGTCCGAAAATGCTTTGTTTCGGAGATACGGGGTGTTGAAATTGAATTTTTTTGTTTGCTTTTCGAAAGTTACTCTTGAAAAAAATAAGTTATTTGCACGAAATTTGGTACCCGGTTTTTTTTTGACGTGGGAAATTATTATTTTTTTATTTTCATGTAAAATCTAGAGGGCGCTTCGTACGCTGTCATTATTTATTTCAAATTGCCACAATTTTTTTGAAATCAAACTTCTGGTACTTTCCATGAAAAAACCTAATTTCCACACCTTTTTCAAGTAAAAAAGATACACTACGCTGGAGGTGATCGTTTTCGAGATATTCACAATTTTCTATATCACACATATCACATATTACTTAGCTCCTAGAGAGCTAAGCGAAGTTGCTGAGAACATTACAAAAACTAAGTTATGGCAATTTGAAATAAATAATGACAGCGTACGCAGCGCCCTCCAGATGTTATATTAAAATGAATGAATGAATACGAAATTATGATTTCCCAGCAATGCGGCACTTGAATATTTCGACGTACTTATGTTACACCCTGTATATTTATTTCGTTGTTACCCCTTATTCTAATTTCATTCAAGCGGCCCCTCTAACATTTGTTCCAGCACTACCGAACTATCCTCGACTTGTGCGGAATTATAACCCTTTGAAATTAGTATGACGGCCATCTTGTTTTTCGTCATTGCGAGACTATAAAAAACATACTCCATGATATTTTGCAGTCTGCCTTATTGGATTTAGTGTAACGTCATTACTTCCCATTATCATGGGAAAACCCGAAAAAATGAGTTCAAAAACGGATTTCAATAATATTCCTTTTTTGAAGTCTAAATTTGGTCGAATTCCAAATGCAACGCCAGAATTTAATAAAATTTCCAGTTCAAAGTAGGAATTAAGTAGTATTGATAATTACTTTAATGATAACTGTTTCGTTAAATTTCGCCTTTGGTCACGGAGTTTTTGTAAATAAAATCCGAGTTGGAATTTCAAACTATTTCTAGATTGGAGTCAGAATTGCAAAATAATAATTTTGTTAAATCCGACTTCAATCTCTGAATGTTTGATTAAATTCCGCCTTTAGATGC
>NW_019294109.1:0-11368 GCF_000500325.1 Leptinotarsa decemlineata
AAGTGACTTAATCGAAATTAAAGTGAAATTCAACCGATATGGACATAAGTGAGTAACGGTGATGACATCCTCCCTTAGGAAGACGCCATTTATGAAATCGAGATGAAGAATCAATCCAAGAATATCAAAGATAAACGCCTTTAGGCGATCAGTTGGGAAGCCAAATTTTGACATCGACCACCGAACGAAATTCGTCCTCTTTCTTTCACTGCAGCTTTTACTATTAGGCAACGAGTAAAACCAAATCCCAAGAACAAAATGTTCGTGATCCAACACCATGAGAAAGTATTGTAAAATTTCATATCAATGCTATTGATATAATATATTAAATAGCGTTTCTGTGAATGATATCTGTTTCGATTCCATGACGAATATTTGAAGTACAAAGTACAAAAAGGAAAAAGTAATTTCAGTGAATTCGAAGTTCATCTATTGGAAAATAGTTGTTTCAAATGGGCTTTAACTTCCAGCTTACATCTGAAAGATATGTGCACGAACAACACATCTTTGTAGATATTTTATTTCGAACTGACTTATGGTATTCCTTTATTCGGGAGGGTAGAAAGGAGAATATCTGGGTGAGGAAGATCATAGTTTTTGATAGAACTACATCCATAATGAATGGCTATGATACCCTGAAGAATAGTAGTTTTTGATCTGATAAAAATCTAACTGAACGATGTATGATGGATGCATGCTGTAGCCACAGACCAGAGAAATGCAGAGAAGACGAGACAAGAGAAATGATATTGGAGAAATATGAATTTCAAACACCTATTTGAAGACCCGCAATGCAGCAAACATTGATAGGAGAATATTGGTCTTCGAATTTCCAAAGAGACAATATCTCTTTCGCACGCAAGTCCAGATCAACGCGGATTAAACATTTTGATAAGGTATCTTTTTTTCCCCAAGATGCATAACCCTCTTCTCAATCATAATCAGAAAAAAAATGAATACGAATCTAAATCCTTAAATTTGTATTAATCGTCTTTCCTATTGCCCGTTTGTCTGAATTTGCCAATACTTTATCAATCTTATATTCGGTTATCCGAATTTTGAAGGTTGCTTTTTCGTAACTACTCTCTGTAATGAAATACGCTTTGTGATGGAAGTCGGTGATACTTGTTGAGAGTCTATAAGGCATTCAAGTATCACTTTTATGTGCGATTTTCACAACACGTTTAGTTATACAATAGCTTATTCAGGCATCGGTGTTGTAAACTGTTCAGTGTTCAGAACAGTGTTATTTGAATATGGAATGAGCACTCTGCAATCGAAAGAAGTAGTCACACCAATTTATCATTAATTCTGAAACATACTAGAACCCTACGCCAAAAAATGTTCGTTCATGAACAACCATTTTGCATACGGAACAATTCGAATTATATCAAATTAGTCATGCAATGGAATCACATTTATCAGGTTTCCAGAATTAGTAAAAGACTGAACTCGTCTAATCGGTAGCATTGAAACCTAGTAAGTCGTTACTGATTGACGCTATTCCAGAGTATCATCTATAAGAACGTCTATTGAAAAAAATAAATCAACACATCCATCCATCTCAATTATTTGGAAGGAATTTAAGGTTGTTTGCAAAAAAAATCAGACTTTACAGATAAGGCTGACTCTTCATTCCATTCAAAGTTTCACGGATAACAAAAAAGGAGTTAAACTCTAAAGAAAAATTGACAAACTTTTGAGGTTCATGCCAGCAAAGCCATCCCTATTAATATTATAAATGCGAATGTAAGTTTGTTTGTTACGGTTTCACGCGAAAACTGCTGCTCAACCGATCATCATGAAAATTTGTACACATATTCTTGGAGGTATTAGAAGTAACATAGGATACTTTTTATTAAAAAAAAATATGTAAGATAAAAAAATTGTTTGTCAAAAAAATCTCACAATCTAGCTACTTTGTACCGTAATGCCGTCGCACTGTATTATTCACAGTCACGACAATATCCAATCCAATCCAATTGACTATAGTTTCACCTGTTTGGATTTTTTCTATATTTATTGTTATTTTCTTCTGTCACCCGCTAACGAAGCCGCGGGTAAAAGCTAGTTAATCCATAATTTTACCCAAAGTGCTGGCAATGGACCTCAAACTCGAGGCCACTTTGGTTTCATGTTATTTGTTAATTTCGTGTATACCTACATAAAAATATTATTTCATACTTGATCAAGTTGACTGTCTTTTGAAGTCGATTTAATGTTTCAAATTACTTTTTATTTCGTAGTTTGAAGTTAAATCCTACCGGCTGTCCTCTGATGCGTTCTTTGAGGCCCGTTTTTCAAACACCTATGAATGCTTGTATATTTGCTCGAAAGCCTGTGAAAAAATCGCAGTTTGCATATTTACTCATCATTTTAATCTAAATTTATTCATTGTGGATCTCAACAACTTTGATAATTGGATGTCTACAATAGTACACCTGGCCGATACTTGATGAAAATTCGTATCAAAACTAAGTAATATAATTGAATAGAACTGGCCGATATTTGATGAAAATCCATAATAAAACTCATTGATACCATTTATGTATGATTTTCACTATAAAAGGTTTTACAAAAACCGTGACACGTTTTTCTTTCTCGAGCGTGAAATAATGAGTAACTTCTTAATTACAACTATGAGTATACTCTAATATATTACCTACTTTTTTGCCTACTTTCTAATGAATGAATCTTCCTGAAAAGGTCAGGTATAAATTCATTAACTAAATGAATGAATTAAATTTCCAAAAGTACCATAATTATACTCAACTTATCCTACCTGAAAATAAATAAATTTAATAACAGCGATTATTCAGTTCAGTTTATTCGTTCATATGATATTGACAGTTTTTAAATTTGTTTATTTCCATACTCTCCAACAGGTTAAGCTTCAACCTTTTTTTCTGGAAATGGAGGGGTTCGAATTCATGGTTGAACTCATGTCCCTCTGTGATTGAATGAGTGGCATGCGAGTAGTTTATTTTTCCATTCTGGAAACTATTTTTGTTTTCCTTCATGCGGGCTTTGAACGTTCTTTCAGTTTGACCTATATAAAACATCGGACATGACCCACCTGATATTTTACATACGTATACGTGTGTACGTGTATACGTATACATGTTAACTTTTACGTCAATTTATATCTTCAATTTATTGTTTTTCACTCATTTTTACTGCCCTGAAGAAGCTTTCCATCAGAAGCGAAAGCTTGGCAAAGTAAAGAATAAATCAAATGAAAGTCACCAATACAATGATCACAAACAAGAGACCGCTACTGATCACTGATTCACATAACCTCACGAAAATAATACAATAATCCAACTGCCAACTAGTCCACGTGGATTGAATAATTGGCAGTTCATATTGGATAATTTTTACTAACCGATTTTTATGATTGACTGTAGAGTCATAAAATTGAATTTGAAGTCATGTTACGGCGACGAATAGAATGTGGGGATGAGTATCGCCGTTGTGTCGTCAATGTTCAGTTCAGAACTGATCGCGATTCGAGTGTTGAAATTCGGTATTGGTGCAGTTATAATTACTTAAAATTTTTGTTATCTGTTTAAAATGTGGCGTCCTTGGACAAGTACTACTAGTAATAACGAGTGTGATAACAACGCAGACTTTTTCCTGTGAAGTTATTCTAATAACGATGGTGGACAATGCGAAAAAGAGATACCAGTGAATAAGATTCGGATGCATTTGTATATTGAAACACAGAGAGTATGTTTCAATGTATATAAGATTCTACATCTCAAGTTTGGTTTCGGGTGTAAGAAACTATTACAAGCATCAACATCAGATTTGACCGAAATTCCTCTCTCAACTGTACGTAAAATAGTCAAAAACAAACCTTATGGAATACAAGACGCGATGTGATACGGGATTACCAAAACCTTCAGATGTTCATCTAAAGAAATCATTGAAAAAAACAATATACTACTGTTACGAAAGCAATGAGATTCCTACAACTGAAATCATAAGGACGAAATTGAATACTTCCGGCTATAACGTGAGCTGCTGTGAGAAAACTGTTCAGAATTGAATAAAGAAACTAGGATTCAGATTTGAAATAATAAACAAACATCAAGCAGTTACGGAAAGCAGAAGAATTATGAAGTTGCGTAACAAATACGACACGGTTACGAAAGGGTGGACTGACGGTTCGAGAATGTGTACGCCTAACATGCCTGCAAATAAAGGATCGCGACTAATCATTGTGCATTGCGGAGGAAGTGAAGGATGGGTTTCGAATTCTTTGAAATTATGTGGAAAAAACTTGAGGACTGCAATAGTAACTATCATAAGATCATGGAAGCTAATATTCTTGAGAAATGGTTTGAAAACACATTGATCTCAAATTTGGATGCGAATAGTGGAACGCTTCCTAGCATTCTCGACAGCTCATCAGAGTACCGTAAAAAATTTGAGGGAAGATGAAATACACAGTTTTTTAATGGATAACAATTAGTATTTTGAAGATAACTTTACCAAAAACCAACTACTTGAAGTTTTACAGACAAAAATATTTGAAAAAGTGTATGCTCTTGATAATATTGCTGAAAAGTATGGATACATCATAATGAGACTTCCTCCCTATTTTTGTGTTTTCAATCCCATCGAGTTGATTTGGGAAAAATTTAAACGAAGCATCAGGCGTAATACAGTAATAGAGCTAATTAAAGAAGAAATATCTAATATTACCTAAGAAGACTGGCAGAAAAGGATAAAAAAAGTTATTTCAGTTGAAAAAGACTATGGAGATTGGACACTTCCATATTAATGGAAATAAATTAATTATTAATTTAAATGACGACAGTGATAGTGAATCAGAGAATATGAATGAGGAATTATCACAAGCTTTCGAAGAAAGCTCACACTCGAAATAGATATAGAAAAACAGATACATTTCTCAAACCTAACCATTACACACTTTCAGAATAAATTTGAGTTCAATGTTTTCAGAAAACCTAGCTATACGGACATTACCATCCCAAGTGATTCTTTCCATCCAGACAGTCATAAATTAGCAGCCTATAATTCAATGTTGCACAGAGCATTCTCACTGCCTTTGTCTGCTAACAATCTAGCTAGGGAAATTGATATAATTACACAGATAGGTCATAATAATGGTTTCAACGCAGATACTATTCAGAAAGTAGTAAATTCACTTACAGATCAATATACGCTCAGGTCAAAGAACCAGAAATCAAGAAATTGGTAACGCTAACATATTTTGGAAAAAAACAGAGATAATTGGGGGTTTCTTCAGAAAAAACAATGTGGAAGTGGCATTCAGACCATATGCGAGGTTATCTGAGTTCCCGAATCTAAACGATACGGAAATTTTGCACTATGCAAGGAAGGGTTACAAATTCAATTATTTAGAATCCTTGGAAATTCACAAGCATAAACATTGCGGGTGCAACCTGTTGAATGATCAGATCAATTTAGTTTACTCACCCGTTTTCAAATTAACATATCCGAATTGTAACTAGTAAACAAAATTCAGGTACTCAATCAAGCCCTTATCCTGATTTATCTACGGATCGATTAGGATGGAAAAAAATATTTTCTCAATTCAGTGAAAAAACTCCAGGAGATAACTCACTGCAAGAGATAAATCTGAAAAATCCTTTATGATAACAAGAAAGAAGTATTCCCTCAACAGCTTCATATTTTGGTGACGTTTGCAAGATGTTAAAAACAACATCTTATTTCAACAGGGTGAAATTTTACTTCATTGCACCTTTGGAGGAAACGCGAATACCAAGTATGGAACAAAACATGAGCAATTTGCAATCGATGAACACGATTCTATTTTTTCAGCAGCCATCCTGAAGGGCTGTTAGGAGATGACGGCATTGTTGAGGTGAAGTGTACCAAATCTGCATCAAAATCTACCCCAAGATAGCAACTGAGCAAATTTTCTGCACTCGAGATGATGATATACACATTCAGCTAACACAAAATCATAAGAACAAGTACTGAGGCAAGCGACACATAACTCAGCGTTCTTTGTGTTATTTTGTATTTTGGACTCTTTAGGAAATATCAGTTGAAAAAGTGGGCTTTATCAATATACCACAGTATGTGATATTGAATCATAAAAATTGGTTCACATCCATATTTTTATCTGCCTTGAATAATTGATCCTTATTATTAAAAAAAAACTATGATCATAAATATACAAATTGGTAAGCATTTTTTCCTGACTATTAAGAACTATTCATTTTGAACGAATAATATGAAACTAAAATTAGATATTTTTCACAAGAGCTGCCTCTTGCCTGAATTGATAGATCCTAGATACCTGTAATCCACTATGACAGTAAACATACACTTGAAATTTATCTTTCGATAACTCTACCCCTTCCAGGTTATTTTCAAAACAATCGAGATCATGTTTTTATAAATGAATACATTTAAAAAAATTTCGTTTTGAACAAACAGCATATCTATTTCTCGACTGCCTGCCATGAGCATTCATTAATCGATAGAAATATGATTAACTTCGTAAGTATCCCTGAATACAACGAATACATATAACCCTGTATTACGGCTATGTGCGATCATCATTGTGTGAATGTGTAATAGTGTAGATAAAAATTGCTCAACGACGTGCTCGTCCTTCTGCGTGGTGAATATCGTTAGGAAATTGGGAGATGTGTCATTTGAAAAGTTGTATTTGATCATCTCTCTCGCATATACTGGGATAGGCCTACCGACCCGCTCTTAATTTTGAGGTTACTGCAGTTTCACAACCTAAGTGCAGCTGTGGATAATTCTTAGTCGAGAAGACAGATGAGACGAGACGATGAAGAGCAGTTATTTATGAGCTAAACTATAAGCATATAATCCACTCGATGCACTACCTACAAAATGCTCTCAGTAATGTAATTCAAAGACTTGAATATATTTCTATATGTGTTTCGCAATAAATGATAACATTCTTTATTCATTAACAAAAATGAAAACTTACCAATTTCTATACCCTAACTTGGTAGAACAGCAGTACCTGGGTGATCTGAAAAACATGATATGTACTGTATAATCGATTTCGATTTTTAGGTTCATCGCAAGGTAGAAACAATGCTTCGAAAAATGAAGCCGGAAATAAATAAAAACCATTTGTCACTCCTAAAATTCACATCATTTCATCCAACGTACATTGGATTGACTTTGAATTTTTCCTATTAAAAGCATAACAGTTTCTATCTTTGCCAGAACAGAATAAAATGAATCATTCATTAGTAATACATGTAGCGAATAAGTTATTAAAAATTAACAGCTTATCAATTGTTTACGATGATATACTACAAAAAAAATTCGTAATCCAATATTCAAAATCTCGAACATCGATAACGTTTGAAATGATTTCATATCTCAATCAAGTGGAAATTGGGACATTTTCACAATTCATTATAAATTTAATAATGGCAGATTCGGCTAATTGTTTCGTACAGTACCATCAACTGTAAGAAACAAGGATAGTTCGAATTTTGATTTTCTATGTGATAAAATAGAACATGGTTTAATTTTTTATCACCATTATTAAAAATTGTCTTGAACTATATCGCTGAGGAAATGACGTAAGCAGTAATTTTCTGTTATATGATAATCTTTATTTACAATTACCGAACGAAATATAATGTAAATATGGTAATTCAAAAATAAATAAAATTCTATTACACTCATCTAATATTTATGAGACAATAGGCAACAGTTGAAATATCAAATAAAATGAAATTATAGATGACAATGAAAATAAATGATGTATTCGTAAAGTATTGGTACTACTTCTTGATACATAATGAGACATACCATTTTCAGTCGAAAGGACTCTATGAATTTGAGAAGAATACTAAGTGATGTTATTTAAATGTTCAATGACAAAATCAAGATAACATCCTGATAACATTTCAGGATAACGCAATTACTGGTCGATTCTTTAAATCCCGGAATTTGTGATCATCATTCAAAAAATTTTAAATGGCATGTGTGCCGAGCAAGATGCCATGGACAATATTTGCAAAATAGTCCCTGAATTTTAAAATTCTGCCTTATAGTTTTGTAAAAAAATACATTTGGAAATTTGCATTTGTTTATGTATCAATTACCATTTATTTTATTGAATGCTCGTACCACCTGAGTCTATATAATTATTAAAATTCTGTTCGAAATGTTAAAGAAGATATTGCTTGAGTTCTATAATTTCTTCTTTTATATATGTACACAAAAAAGCAAGGAGCGATAAATCTAGCCACCTTAGAGCCTAGGATGCTAATTACGGTTCTGAACATCCCCACACGTTAACGGCATTGAGCTATAGGCACGTCATATGACCTTGAACATGAGATTGACCTAGAGATTGGACTTTGCCCTCGACATCGAATCGGAGTGAGGAGAGAAAATAATTTCTATATAACAATAAAAAGGTCTTCTACAAGTATAGAATGTAGGCACCAGGCGACACCCTGAAAGCCAATTCAATAGCATTGTGATGCTATGATTGTGAAATCTAATTGTCTTGAACTGCATGACTTTGAATTCTAGACGGTGAAAGCGTGTTTTGACGGAGCTGCGAGTTGAAGACTTGGAAATTTGGAGCAGAACAAACATTAGGAAAGGGATATAGTGAAGCGATGCAAGCCATGATTAGTATGCTTGATAAAGTTCTCCCCACACCCGCCAACACTCGTGACGTCACATTATCCCACAAGGGTGGGAATACAATATACTATAGAATGATATAAAATGATATATGATATAATATAGTATAATATAATACAATGATATAATATATCCTGCAGAAGTTATTCGAAAACCGCTACTTCTGACAGTCGGCAGGATCCTTCTAACATCAGTCCACAGGAAAATAACATGTTAACTGCAGTTTCTCAAAGGCCCACTGGCAACCTAAAAATCGATTTCTGCAACATCAGAGGACTCAACTCAAATATAAACTCAGTGCATTAACATCTGCAAACAAATGGTCCTCATATTCATGAACTCACAGAAACCAAAGTCAGTGCGCTTCAACTAACCCTATCAATTTTCTATATCCCAGCTATCATTTCCATTCCCGACTCGGAACGTAACCCTGGAATATCTCTTTTTATCCGAAACAACATCTCCTGTCGACGAGATAAAGTACTGGTACTCCAAACCATTGATGTTATGTGGTTTAAAATGATACCACAGAAGATTACTAAGTCCATTTGCTGCGTTCATCGACAACCAAGCGATAACAATAAAGGACACTATTGTCTTTACTTGCAAACACCATTGCCATTCTGCAAATCAATCATTCCAGTGCCATTTTCGGTGACTTCAATGTTCACAATATCGAATGTCTCAAATTTTCAAATATTTACGATGAACAAGGTCGCGAATATGAGGCTTTTGCAATAAGCAGCGGACATACTCAGATTATACATGAGACAACCAGGATTTCTGACCGTGAAAGAGAATATGCTAGTCTTCTGGATGTATACATAACAACCAATCCAGAAATTTACATAGTTACCGTAAGACCTCCATTAGGATCTTCTGATCACAAACACATTTCAGAATTGAATGAATTATCTATAAATGTTGGGGAACAATCTGAGCCGCACAAAGCTTGGCATTACAATCAACTTGTGCTTTTGAAGTCACGGAAGTTATTCTATCATCCATGGATGCATTTACTATTTTTTCAATTAATCGAACTTCTGACGGCAAACCTTGGTTCAACGAAGGTTGCGAACAAGCTGTTGCCAAAAATTTCACCAATAGGCAGTGGAAAAAAATTCCAGTGCTGAAAACCGAACTGGGTTTATTAAAGCTCGCAACAGCTGCAATCTTAGAACGAATGAAAGCAAAGAACTTCACAATCAGAAAATTGGGAATAAACTGTTTGTTAATCCCAGCGGGTCTACATCCTTCTGGTCGGTAGGTTAGGTAAGGTGAGGTCAAAAGTTAGTAGGTATATTCGACTCTCCACTGCAACCCACACGGGTTTATTGTGGTTCACACATATTCACACTCGACCAAATAAACGAAGCTTCTTAACGAAGCTGATTAGTTTGTATGGTGAGTAGTCTTTCAGGTCAGATAGTTGAGTACGGCTCTGCCGGAGCAGGCACAAAGTATGTTCTCTGCTGTTTCATCATTTTCCAAACAGAGGCGATAGACATATTCTGCATATGATGATTCAGATGACAGTGACCTGTGAGAAGGCCTGTTAGAGATCGTAGTTCATCCATACTGTAGTCCAAGAAATGTTTAGTATCAAGCTTTGGAAGTTGAATAAACGGCTGGAGTGAGCCAATTCTTGAAGATTCTGCCAGAAATCTATAAATCTTCTGGCCATCCAGGTGTTCAATGTTTGTTTGGCAAAGCCTAAGGCGATGCCTATGACGGGCTCCGGTCCGATGAAGTTGCTTGTACCACCCTCCTTTGCAAGAGAGTCAGCAGTCTTCCAGACCAGTATGGCTAGGATTCCAGACCAACGACAATGTGTTAACACAACTTTTACACAACTGAACACAACTGAACACAACCTCAGTGATGAGGTTGTGTTCTTCCAATGTCTCCGCCAACAATTCAATAGCATTCATTTTCACTAGGAATACAGTCGCTTTGGTTCCTAGACACGTTGATATCTCTGTATTGAGTCAGCAACTGAAAACATCGGCATCAGAACGTGAAGTTATTTTGATCTGTCTGTGAACCTACAACTATATGCTCTTAATATCTCCTTCTTCCGGAGAAACATCCGTTGGGAAGGAAGAGGAGGTTATTTCATTTTATGATACAGCGGAGTAGTATGTGTACTGGTGTATCCAACAGAATGTCATTTAAATGCTGTAAATTTAAGCCCTCGTCGTGACCTTGCAAAAATAATTTTTTTGAAGTTGAGAAAACTTTAAAATTGGAAATTGACAAATTAATTTATTCGGTATGACACAAGGAACAAGTAAAGAGTGGCGAGAGGCGTCATTACAACTAGTTCTAAATGTATGCTTAGTAATCATCCAGCTGATATAGCATACTCTCTAATACGCGTCCCTGGATGCGTATTAGAGGTCATTCAGGTCACACGTGTCTATTAACTCCTTGAATATCTTACACGCCATCTACTTTTGCAAGTTCAAGAAATTCCACTTCAAACCTGAAGAAATATTTTCTGTTGATCTTCAAACATGTTTCCATAATATGAATTACAGCAAATAACGCAAATTCAAAACCCATTCTTTGTTCAATATGGATCAGTACAAAACACAAATCAGAAGTTGGCTATGAAAATAGAATTTTATTCAAAAATTCTACTGTCAAGTTAACAGATATCGAGAAGTGTATTCATTCATTAACTACA
>NW_019294109.1:13802-33687 GCF_000500325.1 Leptinotarsa decemlineata
GGAGGAATCAGTCCAGTCATCACCCGAAGACGATTGTAGATACTAACAATCGAAACGTCGTGAACTAACGTGACTTGGAATCTCTCCACTTTTCATTTTTATTTTCTTTTTTCATTTCTTTATTTTCATTTATTTAATTGTTCGATTTTTACTTGTATTTTATTTCATTTCAGGTTTATTTTGGTTAATATAATTGTTATTTTCAGCTATTCATTATCAATTCTTCTTTTTTAGTTTTTTCAGGCATTCCAAATCATTTTATATAGTAGACAATGGAAGTCCGAACTAGTGAAATTCATCATGAAACATTGTCAATCACCTTCAAACAAACGAAGAAAATAACGAGTGACCCAAAAGGGTTAGGCTTGGCTTAGGATTAGACACTTAGGTTAAGTAGGCTCACGTTAGGTAGGCAAAATAAAAAAATATAAGCCTCACTACAGCAAGGGTGTTGAGTGGTAGAGCACCAATTGGTGAACTTGCCCTTGAGATTTCCTGTCATACATGTTTTTTTTTTCATCTAATTATACTTATGCTTCAGTGTACGTAGATAGTGGGAATGAAGACATTTGTTATTATTATTAATCAAACTAAACATAATTTTCACGTAATAAGCCATATTATTGAATATAGTTAATTCATTTCCGATTATAGCCAAATGATTGAGAGCTTTTGTACAAATGAAATATAATTATTATAATGATGTAAAAAATTTATGAAAAATAGTATACAATTCACTGTTGAAACTTTCAGATGTTTCGCGAAAGACATGGTAAACATTCAATTTTATTCGGACCAATATTTGTCACGATTGATACAGATCGAGGAAAAACTGTGGAATGACCGATAAAATAGAAACACTGTAAATATTTCGACTTCTACCATATTTTATTTTCTACTAGGAAAGAAAACAAAACAAATATCATTAGGTGAAATATTACTTTGCGATTCGAATTTATTGAATTTTACGTACTTCAGATCAGATCATAATATTATTCAGGTGGGTACCGGTGGGTAGAATGCATTTTCGTTGTTGGGTATTACACGATTTATATATGTTGAAACGGACAAACTTAACCTTGTGAATATAAATCATTACAAAATAAATTCCATAATTCGTTCTCTGAATGTCAATTCAAGTATCGACACCTAATTAAGTATTAGTGTTTTGCACACATTTCACAAAGAATGTAAACATACTCAACCCATTTTCGTAACGTGTATAAAGACTTCGACATTCCGAAAGGACCGGACTAGTTAAAATTATGCGAAGTGTCCATTTATATTATTAGTTTGTTTAAGAAGTTTTGTCCATTTTAATGTCTAGTGTTTTTGTATCTCCATATCTCAATAAATATTCATTCTACTATGTCGTGGTACTCTATGTATACATGCTGTTTTTTTCCAAATTTTAATTTTTTTTCTTTTTTCATCCCATTACTATCAGTTTTTCTCTATGAATTCAAATTGAACCAAAGCGCTGCAGAAACAGATAAAAAAATGAACCAGGTATTTAGCAATGAAAGTAAAGTGTAAATGAACGCACTCTTCGATGGTGGTTTGCAAAATTTTTTTCTGGAGATTTTAGCCTCGAAGACGAGCCTCGAGGTGGTCGACCTATAGTTATCCTATTGGAGACTGATTTATTACAAACGGTTCGTGATATGGCAGAAGAACTGGGCGTCAGCTCTCATGCGGTTTTTGGTGGTATAAAACGTACTGGAAAGGTAACAAGTTCGAAAAGTGGGTTCCCCACGATATGAATGATCAACAGAAAAAGTCACATTTCGAGGTCTCTTCTTCTTTGCTATTGTACAACCGAAACTATCCTTCTTTGGATAGGATCGTCACCATCACCATACTCCCCAGACCTCTCACCAACCGACTAGCATCTTGTCAAGCATTCCGATAACTTTCTCAAAGGTAAAATCTTCACCAATCAGGACATTTCAAAAACGACCTGCGTCGGCTTAAATTGAATAATTATTCACCGAGATAATACAGTTTAAAGTTCTATACTCATAAAAACGGATGCGTTCATGTTGCCGAGAGTGCTGCGCACTGTTAATGCATCTACCGTACTAAAAATCGTAAAATTTCTACATATGATACTTTTGTTGACCGGCTATCCGATTTTACAATTTGTTAAACTAGAACAGTGCATCGCAGTATCCGCTGGACACTAACCACAAACTTACAGTCGTACCCAACCGCGTACACCGCCGTATACTTTTTCTGATATTGGTCTCACAGCGTTCAATTTTTAATTTCAAAATTCTAAATAATTCATCAAAAGAACTAATGGATATTCTGAAGTAATTAAAAAATTTTTTTCGTAGAAAAATTACCTATACATGTCAGGTTTCATCACGATCGGTTGAGCGATGTAAAAGTTTATCACTTACCAACCAACGAACATTCATTTTTATATATTAGATTAGACAATGGAAGTCCGAACTGATGAAATGCACCACGAAACATTGTCAACCACCTTCAAACAAAATATAAAAATGTCCTTCCTGTTGGCGCGCAACCAGAAGTGGATGTACCCAAAACGATCGTACCTTCCTACGTCTTCTCCTTCTCCTCAAAATAAAAAGTAGTAGTGCTTCTCCTTCGAAATCCATTTTGAAACTGGCACTAAACTCTGACACCACAAAATATAGATGTCAGTTGCCTCAACTGCAAGTGCGGTTTATATGACCGCAAGTCGACCACAAAAATATGGTTGGGTCAACCGCGAAGTGCAGCCACATTTTACGGTCGGATCGACCACACAATTGCAGTCGCGTTCCAGCGAACTCAAGCCGCCCATAAGAAATACTTTACTACACGTACACGGGCGTTCACAAAATTCAAAACGAGCTTCAGCAGTCAACTTGCTGCTGATCTCCGCCGAGATGTCATCGCGGCATCCACCGTACACAAACTTCACAAACTTGCAGTCGTACCCAACCACGTACATATTGGTCTCATAACATTCAATTTTTGATGTCAGTTGCCTCAACTGAAAGTTCGGTTTATATGACCGCAAGTCGACCACAACAATGTGGTTGGGTCAACCGCGAAATGCAGTCAACGTGGCCACAATGTTGTGGTTGCCTCAACTGCAAATATGTGGTCCGTGTACGGCCGGACTAAATAGGGTGGTCCAACTATTCCTTGCGATTGAGGTAAAAATGAAATTCACTAAAGATGTATTGGAATTAACGCTGATGATTTGGGGATTACTTGCTGCAGATCGAAGAATGTCAAATTAACTTGCAATGCCTGTAACAGATTTATGGGGAAACTGGGAGATATGAAATCATTGTTTAATTAATTGAGTGTTGTTTAATCAGTAGGTGTCTAGATTGTTATTATTATAATGCGAAGGTTCACAAAAACTAAAGATTTTTTATAATTCAGTATATTCAAATGACTTTAATATAATTAGTGTAACGGAAACCTGGCTGTCCGATGGAATAAGAGAATGCGAATTGTTTCCAGAATTATATTCACTGTTTTGTGGTGATGGGCACGTCTCAAGAGTGGGCCTAAAATCTGGAGGATAATTTTCCATAAATAATACGGCTCTCGAAAACGGCGACACATTAAAAGATTTAGGGGTCGTGTTTTATCGAAGGATTACATTTAATACTCATATAACTCACACTGTATCGTCGGGGTTGAAGCTATTGGGATATTCTCCAGAAACCAGGAAAACTTTTCAAATGGCTATACGCTCAAATTATTGTATGTTACTTCCGTTAGAAGTAAGGTAGACTATGCATCTTCAATTTGGTCTTCATTATATCAGAATTCCGTCATGTTTGTGCAATGGAATCTGTCCACCTAGGGATATAGACCAGAATATTTTTCAACACATTTAACTCAGAAGCCCTAGGAGATAATATACCGCAATAATGTTTTTAGTCAAACTCTTGAATAACAAAATTGATTGCAGTGACTTGTTAGAACAAATTCAGTTTCTTGTACCTAGATCATAGTTCAGGCATATGAATACTTTCTACAATAGAAATACTAGGACAAATTTATTGAAAAAGTCGCCGATATTGGTAATGTTTCAGTTGTTCAAGTGTCCGACCTGTGCCGTACACATCATGACAGCAAACAGTTTATTTTAAGAACTATTAAAAAGTAGATGTTATGATTGTTTTCTATATTTTTTTATATTCTGAATCTTTTATTATACTCTCTAATTATTTGTATTTTTGTCATTTGTGGGTGTAAACCTGTTGAGAATAAACATTTTTTTCCACCGTAGTTTGCGCTGGTCAGGCCCTATATCTCGAAGCCCTTATACATTCAGGAAGGTGCCCCAGCATTATCAACCAACGACCACTCCCCACACCGTGGGATGAGTGATCATTGGGTTCGAGAATCATGTTTCCTGAGTAAGCGCAGTGAGCCACTACGGGCTCCAATAATCATAACAACCATTTTGACAGAGTGGTCTGGATAGAGTAGATATACGGAGTTCGAAGAGAAACTCTCGATATTTTATCCGTTTCTCCTCCTCTTTTCGGACGATATTCGTCTCGCCAAGAGCTGAAAACTCCACGACGAATATCGTCTTGCTCTGGTGGTCGAGGAGGACTACATCATGCTTATTAGCTTGTATTATTATTGTATTAGCTTGTATTAGCTGAGGGTGGGAAACGAATAGTTGTAATGAATTCGGCACTTCTCGTTCCCCACAACGGATTCAATATCTCTCCAGTAATATTCATAACTACACCAAAGGTTCCAAACAGTGTACCAAAGAATAAAATGTCATCAATTAACAAATTGACATATTAACTGTTTTCCTAGAAATAATATTCTGGTAATTTTGCTTTCTGAATAGACCTTCAAACAACATTTAGTTAACGAACAATATTTCTAGAAATAGTTTCATTCGAAAATGCTTACTCGACGTAGAGTATTCAATAATAACGGGCTTTTTCAGCATCGTATGCAGTTTTGAATAAAGAACCACTTTCGTAAAGGTACCAATGAATATTCATGAATTATGATTATCGGGTATCAAACGATTATGATATCTCACCGAATAAATACGAATATGTTCAGCTTCAAGAGAATTTTCATAGGCACAACCATACACATAGTGCAAGACCAGAATTCGTGTAAGTCGACTTTACATAAAAATAATATTTATTATTTAATTTAAGACAAAGTAGGTGAAGGATTTGACACAAAAACGGCACAATACACAAATTCAAAATTGAAATTATGTGTATAGAAGAACTGGAAATGTCTTGTTGTGAAATGAATTTTCAGTAGAAATGGTGCTGTTTTTCAGCACACTACTACCTAACATATTCTTCTTGTGCGAAATATAGAAATAAAACAAAAGAGATAAAAAAGTACTTAGTGGAATCGTGAAAATTAGGTAGAATCGGGTTACAAAAAAGTAACACCCTATAGAAAGTTCGCTACATATTTACAGCCGTTTCGGTATAGGAATCTTTATCGTGAGTTATTCCGGTTATCAAAATGTATGGTTGCAAATTATGCGAAAATGAAAAAACTCTATGAGAAAAGTGTAACAGTCTCATTTTGACTTGCACATTGCAAGATTCCAATATATTTCAAAAGCAATAATATTTCAACATTCATCTCATGGTTAGTTTTCGACCCATCTGAATAACAAGTGGTTTCTACAAGCACTTTCTCGAGATAACTGTTCAACATCCACTGTTCACCGTTCATGACTTTAACATGACAGGATTGGCCTACTCTTGTCTCCCCTGTTATATGTAAGAAAAGGTAGGTTCAATAATCTTTAACCATCAAACTGAAGAAGCATACGATATTATGGGTTTAACCATCATAGAAAATTCCTAATTCCGTTGGTCCAACGATGGGGAAAATCATCGCATCCTTGATTACTGGAAAGAAAACAGTGGTGGCGAACGTATCATCAACAGCTACAACACAATTAGATCAGTGATACATTCATCATACAAAACCCTTGAGCTTAATGGGTTGAAAAATACTGGCAACGCCTGTTTCATGAACAGTGTAATCCAATGTTTATCAAATACTAGATAGTTACTGGAATATTTAAAAAACGATGAGTACATGAAAGATATCAATACTAATACCTCTAGTAGGGAGGGTGCTTTAATGAAAGCTTGAGCAGAAGTTATTAAGGAATTGTGGTCAGAATATTAATCTGATACAGCAGTGAACACAGTCTCCTTATAAAGTCAGATTCAGAGTTTTGCCACTCGATTCATCGGTCATGCGCATCAAGACGCCCAGGAGTTCCTTTTAGATGGTTATCTTTTAGATGGTTTACATGATGACGTTAATAGAATTAATGAGAAACCTTAACTGACCTTAACGGATATTACAGCGGAAAAGTACAAGAGTCATTACTGATTTATTTGAGTACATATAACTCAAAGATTGTAGATAATTTCGTTGGTCAATTAAAATCCACGATGAAGTGCACACACTGTGGATACTCATCTGTAACCTTCGATCCTTTCTGAGATTTGTCACTTCCATACCACAAAGAACTGGCCAATTGAGTTTATCACAATGCTTGGATTTCTTCACAAGAGAGAAAACTTTGGATGGATATGAAAAACCGTCGTGTTGCAAGGAAAGAAGAAAATGCACATAGTTTCTATCGATCCATAAGTTTCCCCGTAGTTTAGTCATTCATTTTAAAATATTATCTATAACAGAAAGATTTAGAGGCAGGTAGGAAAAAGCAGAGTGGAACACGGAAAACATAGAACTAGTAACGAGACTTGGGGACAAGGGAGATTACGACCTCGTCTTCGAGTCATGTAAGTACGAATCTAAGTGATTTTTGAAAATGGTTCCAAAGCAGGAGCCGAAACGTCGAAACGATGAAAATTACAGACGCGGTTCAACCCGGACAACAGTATATTATATATGTATATTTTTTATCTGTTATTTGTTATATGTTATTTCTTATCTGTGCCTTCGGAATAAGGAAATTCATAGGATTTGATTTTGATGTTATGTTTCACGATTTTTTCAATTAGTAAGACACCGTTTTTTCGAATGAAGTTTCAATCTCAATTGAGAAATATGAAGAACAAGTGATTGAATACTTTCGAATAGATTTTTATTGTAAAAGGTGAATCTTCTGCCTGAAATATTATTGATAAATAAAATCTGTGTAGAATAAACATAGTTTGTAGCTTTGAAAATTTATTCGAGAGTATCAAAGGAGATACCAAACTGAATTTTTTATTTTATGAAATGAATATCTCTATATCATAACAGACTCATTGTATTTATTGTAATATTTATTGACGAATAGTTACATTCACAAAGAATTTTCATAATATTCCTGATTGATCAAAGTCTGACGAAGTACAAATATCGCATATTCATATTTGCGAATGAAAATTAATGACAATTTATTCATTTTGTGAACTTTTACCAAACATTTTACATCAATGAATGGCAATATACAGTGAGAACCGTAAAATGTATCGATAATATCAGATTATTTTTTCAAAATAAAAGTACTTTATTCTTGAATAAATTCAATAATTTTTTATCTGCCCTGTCTGCTGTAAGATTTTAATAGTAGCTAATATGATTTTCGAACCTTTGATGTTATTCAAATTTCTGTTGTTCAACTAATGAAAACATTTATTACACACATAATGGAAAACACTGTATTCAAAAAACTATGCAATGATTCCATACCTATATGATTTTCGAACCTCTAATGTTATTAAAATTTCTGTTGTTCAACTAATGAAAACATTTATTACACACTTATTGGAAAACACTGTATTCATTCAAAAAACTATGCAATGATCCATACCTATATAGAAATTATCCAAATGACATACACTAAGCTTCGACCCACAAAACAAACTTCACGAGGATATCGAAATCGAGAGTACACCTCAGAATGGTACCACCAACACCTCACGTTCCACACTGAAATCCTAATCCGAACTTTCCAAGTGATTACACACTGGTTCATCCCACTTCATTGTTATTCGGCAGGCACGGTGTGTACATTAACAAAATCAAGGCAATAAAAATTACCTTCTACCATCTGAACCTTCAGACAACTCAATTTTCCGCATATGCTGGGATTTCTTGAAACGTAATTAAATACACGGCCTCTATTGAATATTTCAGCGGAATTTTTATGTTAATTTCAAGAAAAATACAATCCTTTCGAATTTCATGGGCGATGTGGTATCAACTGACCGGTCTAATAACAGGTTGCTATTGATTCAAGTTGGCTTTAAAAAGTTTGAAACAACTGTGGAAGTGTTTTTTGTAAGGGACGGCATAACATCAATACTTTTATGAAATACCTATATATATATCAAATTCAGAAAAAATATATTTGAGGAAAATAATGCGATAATCGGAAAATATTAACACGTAAGGGACTGGAGTACATTGTTGCGTAACTCAAGACTATGAACGAGGTCTTACTTTTTATCGTGCTCTGGAAATCGTTGGACTCAACCACTGACCATAAGAATTGGTGCTACCCGCACCTCACATTTGCCTAAAACATGGGTTACACATCAAATGTGCAGTCGAACTGATAAATAAAATCAGATAAAATGAAACAGATTGGTTATGCAGATTAAGAAAGAATTAACAAAAAGAATTTTAGCTGAAAAATGCTATAAACGTCGCCAGAAAAAAGGTTTAGATGTCTATTTTATTGTTCAATAAGGATTAACGTATTCATAAACACTTCATTAAACACTTCATTATAAGATTTTCACTAAACAATTTTACAAAAACTCAACAAGTGGTTGGCTATACAATGGCTTCTTCTATATTCAATATATTCAATGTTTTATATAACTAATTTTACAAGTTGAAGTACCTACATTCAAAGTACCTGATTTTTACGTGGTCATTTAATGTTTCATGTTTCAGTTTCTTGTGCTGGTACAGATACGTAGATGATATCTTAGTCTGTTTTACTAGTACAGATAGGCAATTAGGCAAGTTCCTTGAATATGTCAGTTCCATTCACCAGTCAATAAAATTCACCACTGAAAGGAAGGTAAATAATTCAATAAATTACCTTGACTTAACCATTACGAAAAATAACAATAAACATGATTTTGCAATGTTCCACAAACCATCTTACACGGATATTATCAAACATAATTCCTCCACACACCCTTACTAGCATAAAGTAGTTGCATTAAATTTTATGCTTTCCAAAATACTACCCACCCAAATTCAAAATGCGGTAACGTCAGTTATTTGTGTGAACTCACCAAAAATTTTGCCCATTTTTTAAAGAAAGATGTCGTGAACGTAGCTCACAGAACCAATAATAGTCTAAGTAAATTCATTGAAAACAATAAGACAAAACTTCAGCGTCGGATAGATTATGCCTATATATATAAGCAGACTTTTAGCTCCTGCCCAAAACTATATATTGGCCAAACAGGGAGAACATTTTCCCAAATAATTAAGGACCATAAAAGTAGTTTTGTGAATACAAAGACCAATTCCACATTTGCAAACCACCTTTAGGCAGACAATGAATTCAATCATGAATAAGACGTGTTACATTTAGAAGAGAAAAGTTTGAAACTAAATCTTCTTGAATGTTTAGAAATCAATAGACTCAAGAATTCGGGTAATTTAATAATGAATGATTCATTAGAATTGAATAAATAACTCCCTTCTATTGAATATTTTTTCAAATGAGGAAAGATACATTAGCTCAGGTAATTGAATTCATTGCAAACTCTGGTACACATGAAACGCGTGTTGCGTTGCGTGTTGCAACACGCAAAACACGTGTTGCGTTGCGTGTTGCAACACGCAAAACGCGTGTTGCGTTTTTGTAAAACTAGTTCGACTGTACTTTTGATGTGTAATCCGTGTTTTAGGCAAATGTTACGGGTAGCACCAATTCTTGTGGTCAGTGGTTGAGTCCAACGGTTTCCAGAGCACGATAAAAACTGAGATCTCGTTGATCGTCCTGAGTTCGGCAACAGTGTACTCTAGTCCTTCCTCCACATGTTCATATGTGACATTTATCGCAATAGAGCATTCAATATGTAGAATTTAGTTTTTTAAGACACGCCCAAAGGATCCATTGTGTGGCGAAACACGTGTTGCGTTTTTGTAAAACTGTTTAGTGAAAATCTCACAATAAAGTGTTTTTTGAATACGTTAGTTATGGATTTTCATCAAGTATCGATCAATTCCATCATATACCATAACGATTAGTTCACAAACAATGAGGTTTGCTTAACAACGTTACTTGTTGAATTGGAAATCAGGAGAAACAGTTTAAATTATCAAGTGATTTTATTTGGTTTTAGCACGTTTCCATTAATTTTTTTCTCCACATTCAAATCTGTTAATATTTTCAGATAATGTAGCTCACTTATAACATTATCTAAAAATGCATTAGGTTGAAAAAGAGTCAGCCAAAGTTTCAGTATGAAAATGGAACCAAACCACATTCATTATTTCAGTTTTTACAGGCACGTTGTCCATTTCAATATGCCACACATACTACTTTCTACTTCATCGCAGTCAATTGGAAACAAAACGAGCATACTTGGATACTAACTGTCTGAGTAATTGGTTAGTGTTATTCTCTTTTTGGGACGTTTCGTTTTGGTGTGCTGTGTTGAATAAATTATCATGCTAAATATTGATTATGTGTGCATGACTGTGATGTTGACAAATTGAAGACATCACTCATCGTCAATGCGAATAATCCGCCCCATCGTTCGTTGTGAATTCTCCTGAATTCATAGCTATTCCCATTGAAATCCAGGATAGTATGGAAGCGCAAAAGGGCCACATATTTTCATCATTTGTTTATTGGAAATTACGACTTCAAATCTCGAAATTTCGACTTTATTCTCGAAATTTCGTCATGAACCTTAAAATTTCGACTTTAATCTCGTAATGTTTAAATCACGAGCTTTCAGTCAAAATTTCGAGATTCAAAGTCGAAATTTCCAAAAAACAAATACTTAATTAAAATATGTAGCCCTTCTGGTTAGTGTTATGCTCTCTTTGGCAAGTTTCATTTTGTGTGCCGTGTTGAATATATCATATATTTAGGGAGAATTATTTCGATTCGAAAATGACTTGATTTTTTTTTGATATTTGAGAATGTAAGTGTGAAAGCTGAGATTATTTGAATCAAATTTTGATCAGTTATTGATGGATCTATCGTCATTATTGATGTACAATTTCCGGAAAACTTTTTTATTTGGTTTGACTCTGTACAAAGGACAGTGAAATTGTTATAATCCATTTCATGGTCATTATCAACATGTTCTGATAATGCACATCAATTCATGTTCCTCCTTCAATTTCTTTTATGGGAAATGATGCGACTTTTTAGAGTTCTAGATGTTTGTTCAATATACATATGATTTTTCGATCGGTAGCCAGGCGGTTTGACGTGGGTGCTTTGTTGACTCAGTCAATCGGCCGACGTGTCTGTCGATGGTTCAAGCCGAAGGCTGAACCATCGACACATTGCCTAAATGGTCGCTAAAATTTTCACTGAATCTTATACTTATTATGAAAATGAATTCTATATTGAGGATTCTTTCGATTTTTCCTTGATCCTGATCAAGGCTGATCCTGATCAGCCTTGATGTGATTTCACTTTTTAGCAATATACCTATGAATCTAGTGGAGAATTGTCGAAAGATGGTATGATATAAATAAAAAAATGTCAATAAACCAAAGAAATTTTTTTTGTCATCTTCAACTCAAGTTATTTTTCTTTTGAAGGTAAATTCTATAAAATAATTCTTGGTACACCAATGGGAGCTACTATTTCTCCTATTTTAACTGAATACGTAATGGACGATCTTTTTGAAAACATACCTCCTAAACAAAGTTTTGAAATTTCTTTTTTAAAAAATATGTTGACGATGTCATTTGTGGAATACCTAATGACAAATCTCATCAAATGCTTGATGTTGTCAATAGATATGATGAAAAATTGCAATTTACTATCAAAACAGGAAATAATCAGACACTAACTTTTTTGATACAAGTGCTATCCATAAAGCTGATAATTCTTTGATCACTGATTGGTATATCAAACCTACTATTTCAGGAAGATATATCAATTACTATTCTTTTCATAAAAAATCACAGAATAGAAATATGAAAAAGAATAGAAAAATCAGTATACCCTTCCCTCAAACAATAAAATCTCAGACTTCTTAGAGAAGATAGAAAATTCCTATCCCAGAAAACTTCTCTGTTTGAAAAAAATCTGTTTTTCCGTTACTCAGCTGTCGCCCCCATGAGAACAACAACTCTCAAAAGTTGAGAAACTTGTACGAGCTAAGGACTAACGAGGTCTTACTTTTTAACGTGTGATTCCTATAAAATAATTTAATTTTCAATACTGGCAGTAATACAAATTTCAATGTAATCAACAGAAATGTATGTAATAATAATTCATCTATCAAATTTTTCTTATGAATCTATACCTGATCTTGGAAATTTATCTTCAAACATCATAAAACTTTTTCATAATGAACGAAATATCAAAATATGCCAAAAAAATATTAAAACTATAAAGAATTTGAATACTAAATTGAAAGATAAAAAGTATACTACAAAAAAGTGTGATTTATAACATTCCTTGCAACAATTGTAACTTGGATTATATTGAAAAAACATCTAGAATTCGTAGAGATAGAATAACTTCACATGAAAGTGAAATAAAGCTTAATGAGGAGAAATCATGTACATTAGCACGACATTCTATGGAAACAGGACATAAACCAAATTACTCTAATATCAAAGATTTACATACAAAAAAACATATTTCCAAACGCATTTTTCTTGGAATGGTTAATATTAATAAGTCTTCTGATTGTATGAATGAGAAAACTGTCATTTATAATTTCAGCAGTATATACAGTAACTTACTGGAACTACACCAACAAACATAATGATGACAACTCGCTCTTTAGAGTCAAAGATTAAAACATCATGTCCACTGAAAAATGACTTCTATGTGA
The DNA here is from genome assembly GCF_000500325.1 of Leptinotarsa decemlineata. Lineage (NCBI taxonomy): Eukaryota > Metazoa > Arthropoda > Insecta > Coleoptera > Chrysomelidae > Leptinotarsa > Leptinotarsa decemlineata. The sequence continues at coordinate 26,822 of NW_019294109.1, forward strand.
AGGTATGATATTTATCATACCAAAATAATCCTGTGCATGTTAGGTTTTAGGTTATTTCTTGATAATTTCAGTTTTTTGTTCAATAAAATTGTTATTCTCGGTTAATCTTTTTAATATTTTTTCAGGAATTTCAAATCAATTCATATTATATTAGACAATGGAAGTCCGAACTGATGAAATACACCATGAAACATTGTTAACCAACTTCAAAATCAATTCATTGTGTTTCACTTATTCTTATTGTAAATATGATTTGTAATGTTATTCAATGGTAAAAAAATCTAAAACTCAATAAATTATAGGCCCTGAAGAAGCTTCCCATTGGAAACGAAAGCTTGAAAAAAATTGAAATAGTGCATTTCTAGATCGAATTTAACAAATAGTTACTTAAAAAAGTTGTGTCTACGGCAATTTTATATTCATATGCCAAATTTTATGCAACTAGGATAAAGTTAACGTTTTGCTTATTTTTGACAGATATCCCCTTTATTTAAAAAAACAAGTTTGGTTAATTGTCATCAATTCATGTATACATAACAAACTCATTATGGAGTTTAACTTTTCTGATACATTTTTACTCATACGGACATTTTTAGAGAGAAATTGAGAATTTGCTATAAAAATTTCAACATGACTGGTGCAAAGTTTCAATCACTTGGCTATTTTCTTAAACAAACCTTTGATTTCGAAAAAGCAGAGGCAACTAAAAAAAATGCAAATAATTTCGATAGAACTATCATTATTATTATAAATTTCAAACAACAATAATATTATAGAAAATACAAATGGGTACAAAAAATTACTTATTGACCTAAATGAGGTTGTCTAACACTTATAGCCTACATTTCAGTATGTCCTCCTCCACGTTCAATACAAATTATGGTCCTTCTACTGACATCTGTAACTGCATTTTTGATAAATCGGGGATTTATATTTGCACAGCACTCGCGAATGGTATTTTCCAGATGTTGTATGTCAGGAAATGGTCTACTTCGGTACACTTTTTGTTTCAGGTAACCCCTCAAGAAAAAGTCTAAAGGCGTCAAGTCGGGTGATCTAGGTGGCCAATAATGTTCCCAGTTAGTCCAATAACTTTGCTTCTGAACATTTGTTGGAGGGACTGTTTTACAGCAACCGTGTGATGTATTGGTGCGCCATCAAGCTGATACCATAGGTCGTATTTAATATTTAAAGGCATATTACCTAAAACTTCACTAACCTCATTATTTAAAAGGTTGAGATAACCGACGGATGATGAATTTTCCCTAAAGAAAAATGGCCCAATTATTTGGTCGTTAAGTATCCCACATCATTCATTAGTTTTAAAGGAATACTGATCACCACATTCAACTGTGAAATTGGGATTTTCTTGGGCCCACCATCGGCAATTTTGAGAACTTACCGTTCCACCGTTCCATTTTAAGAGAACGTTGCCTCATCTGTCCATAAAATTTTATACGGAAACTTTACATTTTCTTCTCTCTCTCCTTGAAACCAGAATGAAAACCCCAAACGGACATCAAAATCTCGTTTTTTTAATGTTTTAATAAATGTTGGCTTGTAAGGCTCTTGTAATCGGTATTTTTTATAATATCGGTTATGCTCGTTTGCCCGTGTTCAATAACTTTTAAACAAATGTTATGTTGGGCCTCCTCATCATATTTACTTGGAGGGTGCTTTTTCTTCAATTGATTCAATGTCGGATGGCCGAATGTAGATAGGTATTATCATTATGTATGATTTCATTTATAGTCTTCAGTTTCATTAATATTTTATTGTTTTGATGTTTTAATCGCGCTCTATCTAACTTTTGGTTAGAATGATTTGGATATTTTCGGAAACCATGTGGAAGTCATAACAGAACAGGGAAAAAAGGTGAAAAACGAATATATAATAACGGGGCAAGAATTTGTGATATATTAAGACGATTAGACGATATTCACGAATAACCATTATTAAGACGGTGCAATATTCAAGTCGAGCCGCGACCTGATTGCACAAAGACGCACACATTTCATCGCAAGCGAATATTGACGTTCAAGTTGGTTAATGAAATACATTTTTTAATCGATTACGAGGAGGTGGTGATACAATATAGAAATTATTGATATTGTATCACCACCATAAAAACATTTTGTAGCTTTTCCCTGAAGATAATTATAAATTTTATCGAAATATTGGAATAACTTGTGTTATTTATAAGTGTACACTTCCGTTCTGTTGATCACCCAAAGATAATTCCCAAGTTTTGTTCTTAACTAGTCAGCAAAGACTGTCCTTCAATTATATATATAAGTTTGATAATTTCACTGCTACCTAAATCCAAATTCTAAAAAAAATAATGTTTCTAGAAGAAGCGACTTTATTGAGAAAACTTGACGATTTAGGTATAGGGACATGATATATCATCTTTGAAGCATTTTTCACCATCTTTCATTTGAAAAAAATGAACTTTTGACTACTTTTATGCACAATGGAAATAATAGTAATTTTAGCACAGTTTTGGACCATATTTAGCACAATTTATTTTTTACCTCGAAAACAGATAGAGATAGGTATAGGACATTATTAACAAAAAAGTCCAGGAAATTATACAAATATGAAAGTTATTGGCTATATTGATATAGAAACGGAAGTTAATATTGGACATAGCACTCAAGAAAGTGGAAAACCATAGACACCTGTTTCGGGCTTTTGGCTCATCATCAGTATGGTGCAGCCACGTGTACGGATGGGCAACACTTGGTTATCATACTGATGATGAACCAAAAGCCCGAAACACGTGTCTATGAATTGCCACTTTCTTGAGTGCTATGTCGGATATTAACTAACCGATATATCCACAAAATGTAGATGATTTGAAAAATAGTATCACAAATGTTCGTGCTTTCATAACGCGAGAGACGCTTTTAGCTGTTACCTATCGGGAATTAATCAAAAGATGCAATATGTATATTCTACGTGAAGGGAAGCAGTTCGAACACTTACTAAAATGATTCTTGTTATCATTAATTGATTTCGTTATCATCATGTTAGTCGGGTTATGGTCAAAGTAACATATTTTTTGGTAATTTGAAACATTTAATTTAATTTGTACAGAAATAAGCAACTAGATAAAATTGAACAGACAATGAAATCATAACTAATGGATTCATTTTAATTAAACTTGTATTATTGCATTCATTTTGAGTTATTCATGGTCATCTTTATAATATGCAATGAAATTACCTTTTTTCATCAGTATTCACGGAAAACTACAAGTGTGCTATATGACTGAATTCAAAGTTGATGCAGAATCCAAAAACGAATCGGAAAATCGCAAAAAGCATCTGCCTTCATGAAGTATGGATATTCTCTCTCATTTTTCAGATAGTTGCCCACCGAGTTTTATATGGGACAAGTTCAAACCATCCACCATCACACAAAATGGCTGCCTATAACGCATTCATATGTAGAATGTTAAGGATACCACTTAGCAATGAAGCCCGGAAGAAAGAACGGAAAATCATATACCAAATAGCGAACGAGAACGGATACACCCAAAAGACAATAGATAAATTAGAAAACAGAATCAAACAAAAAATACAGAACAAGGATCAAACCACTCCAACAGACAAAACAACACAACGATGGACAGCATTTATGTACGTAGAACACCAAACCAGAAAACTAACTAACATCTTCAAACCCCTGAACATCAACATCACATACAAGCCAAAAACGAAAATAACACAAAAAATAAACAGCTATGAAAAAGAAGAAAACTAAAACCTAAACGGGGTGTATAGCATACAATGCTCGGACTGCCACAAATTCTATATCGGCCAAACCAAGAAAAAACTGATCCAAAGGTACAATGAGCACAAAAAGGCATACATAAATCCAACATAAATCAAACCTTGCAACACACGCCATACAAAACAAACCTAATTTTCCCACACCAGAGAACATAAAACTCATAAAATGAGTCATTAAGGGAAACCGTATGGACATTTGGGAAAACTTCAACATCCATAAATTTAAGAGTGATAAATCACTTATCGAGGAACAAATACAAATCAAAACACAACAAGACCTAAAATTCAATATATTGAACAAAACAACAGTAAATTCACAACAGTAAATCTAGAGAAGATCCAACACAAAGAATATTACCTGGTGTAACCCAAATACAGGCAAGTTTACCTAAAGTACCTGGCGTTCGCACCGCATAAAAGGACAAACAACAGGTTCGCTTCTAATGGGAAGCTTCTTCAGGGCAGTAAAAATGAGGGAAAAACAACAAATTGAACATATAAATTGACGAGAAAGTTATACATGTATAGGATTTTTTGTGGGTTTGACAAATGTCATACCTTCATTTTTTATTTTTTGACTGAGAGACCCTGTTAATCTATTTTACCGAACATTTCTCCAGTCGCTAAGATTATACTAACCATTTTCTTATAATGCCTGGTGAAAGCTGCGACGAGAATGGCGTTACCACTATTCTGTTACGTGACAAAATTGTTGCCATTGATATAAAGCAATGGTACAAAAATACTAATCTCTCTTCTATCGTACATGAACTCTAGAACGTGACCAAAACGAAGCTAATATCAGGTTTTTGGGTAATTTTTGTTTCAAGTAACTTGAAGGAAATACATGTCCGAAAGATTAAAAAATCAACCAGCAATGAAAATATAGAGTTCACGTATGGAATTGAAGATAACGAAGAGTGACCATTTATAAGAAATACGGTTGAGTGTTTAGAATTCAATTTACGAGTATATGAAAAAAGTACTGGCACTTTCAGATATATTCCTGACATCTCCCTCCATTACCCATAACAAAAACTGGCGGGACCACAGTTTCTTGTCCATAGGTTATATTTCATTTGAGCAAAGAAAGATATGATATCGAGCAATGAATTATTTATTTATTAACGGCAATGCCTATTTTTTACTTAAATTAAAAAGTTCCCACATATGTATTTAACAATAATATAAGCTAGGTTTAGGGAAAAAATATATAAAATGAAATAAAAAAAGGAAAAATAATGAATTACAATCTTTTCAGTCTTTTTAAATGTTTCCAAAGAAGAATTGAAAAATTCTAAATCTACATTGTACGTATTTGCAAGTCTCAAAATACTATCTACAGATTCATTCCGGCCATAGTTGGTGCGACAAAAGGGTACTTTGAAGATATCCGAATTTCCTGTTCTCCTTGGATTCACATTTGAAGTTATAAGTTCGACAAGTTCCTACTATTGATTATTTTATGAATTAGTGTAAGGTCTGCTTCTAATCTTTTATGAGCCAGGGTATTCAAGTTGAAAATGTCCAATATAATTTTATAGTCATATTCACCAATATGATATCCCAGTTTATATGCAGAGTACCTTAAAAACTTATTTGAACACTTTCAAGCATATAAAAATCCACATGATATGAAGGGCGCCAAATTGTGGAATTGTATTCGATTATTGATCTAACAATTGAACAATATATGATTATTATGGGAGATAATTCATTTGCAGATCTGAGAATGAAACCTAACATTTTTAACGCTTTAGAAGTAATATTTGCAATATGGGGTTTAAATGACATTTTTGGGTTGAGAGTGATTTCTAAATCTCTGATTGTGTTTGTTGTTTTCAGTTCTGATTGATTGATTTTATGTGGTCAGTTAATGGGACTTTTGTTTCGGAAATCAGGGAAATAGCTGAAAGTAACGAGTATCCTTCAAACATAGTGTTTGTCCCACGATTATTTTATCGTGAGTATGAATACTTAATGCACACAATAATTACATTAACTCTTGTGAAAAGATAGGATGAGAAAAATTATTGGCTAGATGTACTGTAGACAAGACAAGATTTAGTTCTCACTGTACTCTTACAAGGTTTGAAAAGTAATGAATGATTTTTCAATCGCAATGTTTCACATCGATAGTTCGAGAAGGGGTTTCAGATTCGCCTTGTAGGGATAGACAGTGGTTTGGATTAACATAGGTAGGAGAGGTCATAATAGCGGGTAATTCTCAAGATAAGGGATACAAGGAACAATTGAGGAATTAAAAATCTAGCTATTTGTAGCTTACAATATTTACGTGAAATACACTTGAATATACGGGTTGCTTGAGAAAAGATATTAATCTCGTTTTTCCAAATCGCTCCCTCACAGCTCGACAGTACCTTGACACCATTCTTCTACCTTCATATCAGGACAACTGATATGACAATTGTAGAAATATATATATGAAACGTTACAGATATAACTCACTCAACATGAGATTAATATAATATGAAAAATTAGCAGCAAATCGAACGAAAAATAAATTAAAAGTTAATTTTGACATGAATCAATTAATGTCAGTTATTTGTTGATAACAAAAATAATAATTTGTTTTACATCAGTCAGTTACTTAATGGATATAAAAACTAAAAATACCATCGTGTAGTACCTCAGAAGGGCCAATGAAAAAGTGTTATTCGTTTTTTGATATCTTTTCAAATAAAGTCAGAAAAAAATATAATTGATATTGTCAAATTCTCGTTTTTCCCAAATATCTCAGCAGGCCATGAAAATTCTTCAAGTTCCTAAACGGCATGTAAATAAGTAAATTAGTTACATCTAATTCACCAATGGAATGCCTCTGGGATTATTCAAAACTGTCCAAAGTTTTAAGAATTCTGCAGCTGACTCACACTTTTGCTCACTTCTCTGTGGACCTGAAATATGTAATAGCCATACGTAGTTTTGGTCATCTTGAAGTTCTGCTGGATAAGGTAAAAAGCATACACAATATCAATAGATAATGATAATATCAAGAATAAGTACCTACTATTTTGAGGAACTCATCTTCAACTGTATCTGTCGTCT
>NW_019294110.1:685-13030 GCF_000500325.1 Leptinotarsa decemlineata
TTTTTTTTCCTTTTAAATTATAGTATTATACATATGTTCAATGTGTCTTGCATACCGTTTTATGAAGTATATTTTCAATCGTGTTGTCTGGTGTTATGTTTGCTTGTGTGCACTTGTGTTTATGTTTACATAGGTGCACACGTTTTTTGGTTGGATGGAAAAGCAAGGTCTGCTCATGTTGCGATTTCTCCGTGGCATTGTCAGAAATTGAATCTTGCCATTTGATTGATGGTTATATTTTTGGTCGGATATATATTTTTGTTTGTATTTTGTTTCCTATCAATAAAATGGATTATTATCATTATTATACAAACTTCAACTAAAGATATGGTTGAAAAAATTAAGAAGTGTATTAACATCATAACTTGTTTTTATTAAGAGAGTACCTAATATAGGTGAGACTTCAAGGCCCCTAAATGTGAGAAAATTGAACATCATGAATACGTAAGGATAAGACAGATGTCAGGATCGGGGACAACAATCATCTGGCTATTACGCTATAGAATGAAAGAAAAATTATCACCACAAAAACTCACGAGAAAATTAAAAAATTCAAAGAATCCGCATATATTCTTTCAGCAGGTAACGAGTGTATTCCAAGTAGCTCTGTGGTAATGGATTCTACCTGGTTGTCATTACTGAAAGGAAGTTTTAAAGCGGAATGTAAATGAATTCATGTACACTATTGTAGATGAGCATTGTTTTCCTAAACGCCGACCACTGAAGAAAGTTAAGTATGGACATTTATTTTTTTCAACTGATTAAATTTGTAGGGAACATGTATGAATACGACAAGTCACTGATCAATTGGACTATTCGGTGGTTTATATCACGCAGTAACTTTTCCCTTTACCATTCGTTACACTTCAACAGGTTCTCTATTGATTTAAATTTATTTATTTTTCAGATTGTGGAAGGTAAAACATTTCAAAACTAGTAAGAAACATTACAAATGTTTCTGAAATGAATGAATTTTGCTTTGAGATCATCGGACGTAGGTAGTTTTAACTTTCACTGGGCTTTTCCGCATATGCAAAATAAATTCCGGCGGGTCAACACTAACAGCGCTAGTACAATTGAATTATCGGTATAATATCCAATTATCACAACACATCCAGCATGGACATAAATAATTCATGTATCATAAAACCGAAATAAACATCTGAATCCGATCGATCGATGGATGCCGCCAGCAGTGACACGCGGAACACAAAAGCATACATATGTATGCGGTAATCTGCCGGAAGGAGTCAGGAGATGATCCTGTTTAGTATCTGACCCAATTTCCGGGCAGAATGCCAGGACGACCCCCCGTTTTCCACTACGTGCCCATTGGCCGATTCCGTCAAATTCCAGAACAAATTCCCGAAATTGAAATACATTTCAACCGAATTTTATTTGATACACGATCGCTAAAGAAATATTGGACACCGATCGAGTGGGATTTATTTGTTATTGTTGACATATCGGGTGAATTCCGGAAGGGTGAACAGAGTGGCCGTACTTCTCATGGAAAAAGGGAGGGGTCCTTGGTTCATATTGGGTTGAGTGCTTTGAGTTACGTATCATATATTCATCCTGCTTTTGAACCTCAATTCGAAAATATTTCCATTTCTACGGGTACATTATCCTTGAAAATTGTTTGTGATCAAAAATAAAACTTCATTTTTCTACAATACATAATTGAAAATGCCGAAATTTTAGACATCTCGACTTCTAGTGGAAGAACAAATCTTCTCTTTCCTCAGTTCCACAGAGAAGGCTAGAAAGCTATCGCAATTGAAGTATTCAGTGCTTCAAGGCATTGATTTCTTTGTTTATATAGATTGGGAGATAGGAGTTTGGGATAGTTCTACCATAATTATTTATACCAACTTCATTTGTGTTGAACAACAAACAGATCATTCACAGTATATGTGTATTACCCTTCTTCAATGAACTTTCGAATTACATCTGAGTGGAAATGAATTCGTTAACGAAAATAGAAAAATATTCCTTCACATCATACAGCTGATGATCCGTTGAAGTAACTATAGTTCGTCTCATGGGATATTTCTCATAATTAATGTTTCAATATACACATCGTTATATGTTCAGTATATAACGTTTATTTCCACCATTAATGGCTGCACAGACTAGAAGTTCTTTTTCTTTTTTTGTAGGGGTATCCACTTTCTATCGGATGTGTTTATCAATCGTTACCCTCAAATATTTCAATGATTCTCCTATTCCTGTTTCTAAGTTTCATCAATTATGGAAACTTTCACCGATGGATTGCTAGCTAGTATCATATGCAATCATAAGCAATCCAATGTCTCCATTGAGATGTTCTCATCACAAACTCATTTCAGTGTTGAGTGAATTACCGATAAATGTCGGGGAAACAATCTAAGCCGCGTAAAGTTTGGCTTTACAGATCNAGAAAACTACCAAAATCACCACAGAGGCAGCTATAGCTTTTTATTGTCCGTAGTACAAATACACTATACCCATTCTCTTTTGTAGTGCAGGAACTATTCTGATAAAACAAATAATAATGAAGGAATTAATAACTCGCATTCAAGAATGACACAACTGAAAAATACTGATAATTAACCAAGTTGATAATCACTATTTAGGAATTTTTTCGAGATAAACACCAACTGTATCAGTAGTAACTAGGTGTTGGAATATAGAACCACACTGTGTATTCAAAGGTTGAGTATTTGAAATGATAAAATTATGTGTTCAGGTTGACCTTCCAGTTCATAATTGAATTGTTTTCAATTGTATTAAATGAAGAGTATTTTTTTTCTGACACTGTTTATCTTTATATCGAAAAATATATTCGATATAGCATCTTCATTCATTTCATAACGAAAAGTAGAGGGTTCCGCCTTCTAATTTTCTAGAACAATTCACAACTTTCGAAAGTGATCGAGAGCAATACACAACATTTTACACATGTCCAAAACATCCTAGAACTTTCTGGTATGTCACAGAATGATCGGGAATGATCTGAAATCTTCAGCAACTACTCAGATCGCTGTGAAATGCTCAACGTAGTTACATTTTGACTCGAAAAGCATATTTTTGAAGATAGCCTAGAATTTTTGCTTTCCCGAAATTCTTAGAAAATTCGAGAACATTTTAGAGTACTCGGGAGCATTTAACAACTTTCCAGATTGGATTGGTGTATTATGAAAAGTTTGACCATAGTCTTGCAGGTTCTGGAACATTCCGGAACATTCCAGATCAGGTGAGTTTTACGTCCATCTAAGCAGGTTTCCATTTCCATCTGAAAGACGTACTTATGGAGATATTAGCGCTGAGATTTTGGCGTTCTAGTAACTTCCAAAACAGTGAGTTATTGAGAACATTCAATAATGCTATGGAACCATCAGAAATAATCTGGAACGTTCGAGAACATCCTAGAACATTGCAGATAATTGTGAAACGATCAAAGGAGTTAATTGGAGTAATAGCCTTCCACTCTCATCCAAAATGTTCCCGTTTTCACATGCTATGGAATTTTTGGAAATGATCAGGTATATATCATTTCTCTGAACTAAGATGTTACCCCAACTATTAACCATAATAATAGTGACCTTTGATGAAATTTACTCAAACAAAAGTATATTCACAATTAGGAGATCTATATTGTCTCCAATTCTCTTTCTTTTGTATATCAACGACTTATCCAATATATTGCTCTGCTGACGGGAGCACACTTGTTTCGTCATTCCATTCAGATTCCAGGACATCGGCTTCACCTGCAACAAAAGGTTGCATATCTCAATGAGAATCTAGAAGTGATTTCGGAATGAAGTGAAAGTAACCAGGTTCAATTCAATGTCACAAAAACTCAGGCGCCGGTTTTCTCCAAGAAGATGAATGTCTCCGAACAGGATATAATGATGTCAGGTTAAACAATCCCACTTTCTGCTTCGATAAGTTTATTGGGGGTTAAAATGGACACCAAGGCTACTTCTAAAAAACTTGAAACACTGTTTCGAACCAGAAAACTGTACACACCTCAGTAACTTTTGATACTTTATGAAGCTCAGATCACATTCGATTCCACAAAGAGCGGTACATATCAGAAATACGCGACGGACTGTGGCTGTTCATCGTTTTGAGATTCAACACAGTACAGTACACCTCGAACTTCTTTGTTCAAAAACTTTTTTTTGTGGAATAACATTCCTGAGAATGTTTTTCCAAATGGAATGTGAATCACNTTAGCAGTCCATAATAAACTCTGAAGAATGTAAGTTTTTCTAACTCTGAATACAACGACTGGGTACAATACCTGCGACATGTTTTCATCATGATTTTTATTAATGAATTTTGAATCACTTTTAAGTCAACTAGCGATGTCTTGAAGGTTCCACATCCACACTATTACACAGTAATGTAGCATGGAGTTAGCCAAAGCATCATACACCATCAGTATCATTTCCCTGTTAATTATATTCCTAAGGTAATAAAATTTATAGATTATTTTACGTAGTCTAGTTACTGTATAGTCAATATTTTATGTTCATTCCACCGAAGAGATCGGTCCACTAATACCTCTAGGTATTTTATTGTGTCAATTTTAAGTATTGAAGAACAGTAACAATTGGAAAAATTTGCACATGATGTTTCGTGGATTTATATAATGTTTTAGCTGGTTGATCCCTATTTGTTGGAGTGAATTCAATAATTTCAATTTTTTTAACTTCGATGCTCAATAAATTAGAACAGATTCAAATGAAAATCATTTTGGTGCCTATTTCAGCCTGAGTATACATCTCTTTTCACGTTTTTCCAGTAAAGTGATAGCTGTGTAACCAGAAAATGAAGCTATTCCACAATTGAAATCAGAAATCAGAAATGTTGTTCATATATAGTAGAAGTAAGATGGGACATAATACAGTTCCTTGGGGAACGCCCCGGGTAATTATTAGTGGGTCGCTAAGAGAGTCGTTTACATTGACAATTTGTGTTTAATTTGTCAGATAGTCTTCAAATATGTAAACTAGTAATACAACTAGAGGTCAAAAAATGTCCGGATATTAATTTGACCTCGCGTGGTACTCGGTAAGAAAATTGTGGTAGAAAATCGAATATTTTTAAAATCTATTTTTGTCAGTCTCAACAATGCGAATTGAACAATGCAGCAATTATTTAGGCCTTCAAATTGATAATTTCTACTCATTGTAGTTGCATGGGAATACCATTAAAAGATAGAAAATAGTATATCTTCCAATTTTACATAAGATTTGAGTAGCTACAAGTAGTAGAAAATTGTTTTTTGGTTTTTATTAATGTGGATTATGCGCGCTTTAATGGTATGGAATTCATAACCAGCATCAGCAAGCATCAATCATAGTAGGTTGTGATCATTGTATTTTGACAATTCAAAACATCTAAAAAACTCGTGTTTTGTTGCAATGAAGAATTTTGCACAGCCAGTAAAACCAACAAAATTCTTTGTTTAGCAAATGAATCGATTTTAAAGCCATACTATATGAAAAATATGCGAGAAAATGTCTGGTGTAACGATCAATCATCGTACCGTTACTTATTTACTCGCATCAATAGACAATTGTGGCTTCAACTTGAAGAAAGAAAATTTGTTCCGAATTGTCGACGAATGTTTGCATCTAAACTACTGAAAGTACTGAATGGGAAATATGTTTGTTCCCATCTTCAATGTCAAAACTAGTAGATTTCTTCTTTGCAGTGTTACTTATATCATTAACATTCTGCCAAACTGTTTTCAAATGATTTTCAGCCTCTAATATTTCATTAGTATAGAATTTGTTTTTTTTGTCAGATACGTTTTGTCAGGAAGTTTCAATGATGTTTATACTCATTTTGTTTTTCTACTGAGAAGTCGGTCAAAATATTCAATTTTGATTTGTCTCTATTGTGAATAGAAATAAGTAGACCATCTGTCATCAATGATTTCAATTTTGTCTGTTTATTTTATTTATTTTTCACTTCGGTACATTTGTCAATATGCTTCTCTAGTTCATCAATAAAGGCATTGCTTGCAGATTCTGGGTATCTAGATTACATAATAGACTCTCAAGTTTCTTTCTTGAGAGCTTTCATGAGATTATTATAATTAGTGACAGTGTATGAGTTTTCCGTGCATATATATTAATAATAATAAGGAGAAACAAGGATAAGCCAATGCATGGGGTCTTCTTCAATAACATTGGAGACCTTGGCTAATCAAAGCGTTTGACGTTCGCTTTTCTCCGGTCGAGTAGGATGAAGTTGGAAACTGAGGGGTTCATTATGGCTTGCCAGGATGGTGTCTGACACAAGGTGCAGGACCTGCCGCGAGGCGCCGGAGACCCTGATGCACTTGCTATCAGCATGTCCAGCATATGCGGTCTCGGCCTATATCCATCGATATATCGCGGCCCTAAGAGTGCTATATTAACATCTACGGCACTCTTACGGTATCGACGAGACACCGGTGTTGCCCTACGCTCCGGGGAATATTGAATCCATTGTGAGGAACAAGAAGTGCCGAATTTATTGGAACTATTTGTTCCCCACTCTCAAGATAATACAAGCAATAAGCCTGATATAGTCCTTCTCGACCACCAGAGCAAAACGATATTTGTCGTGGAGTTTTCAGCTCCTGGCAAGACGAATATCGTCAGAAAAGAGAAAGAAAAATGGATAGAATATCGAAACTTTCTCTTCGAACTCCGCAGACTCTATCCAGATCACTCTGATTATTAGAGTTCTTGGTGGAATGATGTCCTTTCTACTCTCGAATTTCAAAATCATACCGGCTTGCCGCACTAAGGCAGAAATCTTAGCCGCACAGATGCAGAAGGCTGTCATTCTTGGCTCACTGTGCTTGCTCAGGGCACATGATTTTCGGACCCAATGATCACGTACCCCACGATGTGGTAAGTGGTCATTGGTTGATACTGCTGGCGCGCCCTCCCGAATGTATCGGGGCTTTGGGGATAGGGCCTGACCAGCGCACACTACGGTGAAAAAAAAATAATAGATTGTATCGCCCCAGACTACGGAAAAGAATTGTGAAATAGAATACAAACTTAAAAAACAAACTCATATGGTAATCCGGCAAAAGGCAGAGTTCGGTCTTGACGGTAAGGTGAGTTATCAAAAAGACACGCTCTTCCACTCAAACTGGAAACAAATGATTTTCCAAAGGTTTTTCCAGATCATACAGGGAAACTGAGAATATAGATACAGAATATATATTCAGTAAAGATTATAATTACCATAAAGAAAAATACAATACGAATCTATAATCAATTTGTCAGTTGCAATGAGAGTGGTGGGTGACTGATTTTTCAAATGCAAATGGTGAAAGATTTCCCATTTCTATAGGTATACAATTATAAACCTTGGCCATTATGTAGAAAAAAGATGACTTGAAAAAAGAAGTTCTGAAACGAGGAATTGTAAGTTGAATTTATACACCTTGATTTTAGAGTATTTTTAATATACAATGCCAAGCCACCTCCTCTCTATCCAAGTCTGTCACGACGATAAAACTTATAATCTAGTAATTCTATAGTCGAGTCCAGTATATCAGCGTGAAGCCACGTTTTGTGTCGGGCAAAACGTCATCTTTCTCCGTTTTAGATTTCCTTCATCTTTTCAGTTCGAAGTTGCGTCACTAGGTACAGAAGAATTTTTACCTGCCTCCGGCACAACCAGGAGGCAGGTAAAAATTGCTAGTTTCTTCTTCTTTTTTTTACCTGCCTCCTGCATAACCAGACTATCTCATTTCGAGATCTTAAAAATCTTGGGCAGTGTAAGATACACCTCCGATAATAAGTTCGTGATTTCTAATGGTGGCTTCAAGATTGTGTTCCCTTGCTTTTTTCAGACGAAATTTCAGAACAGACTGCTCCTCAGGACATAAATCATTTGCGATAGCGATTTGGGATCCTTTCAACTTATGAATGTTTGGTAAAATCAAAGATTCCTTCAAAAATAAAGGAACTCTATTATAATAGAGGGCTTTCCTGATTTCTCAGCAACAAATATATTGTTGATATCAACCTCAGAAAGGTCCAAGTCTAGTGCCTTGTTCAACTACGACAATGTACTTTCTATTAAGGAATCCTTTTCTTTATCAAGACCAAAAACTGCAATATTATTTTTTCTTAATTTCCTTTGCATCCAAAGGTTTTGTCGTTTCAACTTTTCAACATCAGCGGCGGTAGCCTCAACTTTTAAGTTAATATCTGAGATACTTTCTGATATTTGACTTTCCAAATATTTAGTTTGAGCCTCACAAACTTTCTCCAACCTAGTTGTTTGCTCACTGTTAGCTTTTTGGATGAGGACAAAGAGATCATCGGCAGTCAAATTATTCATACCAAGAGAAATTCTTATGAGCACTTTTCAGTAAGTCGTGACTCCTATGGTGGTTGGAGAATATGTCAAATTAATATCAAACATAAAAAGAAATTCTGCGATAAGTAGGCTTTTTACGCTATTTGAAATGTATTCTGTTCTGTTCGGCTCTATCGGTTGTTTTCAAATTTTCATCGATAACACTACTATTTAGTGATCGATTATATCACATTTAAATGTATAAGGATTGATTTATTTGTTGTATTTTTTTTAAATTTTCACATTTCAATTTTCAATTAAGCTTGAACAGTTAGTCGTTTTTCTGGTCGGTTTATTAATGAATGAAAAAAAACCCATTTCATCCATCATGCATATGTAATTGTTAACTTGTTTGTCTGACGTATTCAATATATTCATATGTATGTCTACACTGATTATTTTTAAATCTGCACCTGGTTGGTTAGCAAAATAGGACTCAATACCTGAAAAAAACGTTTTCAAGTTAAAGGATGGTGGACGATATGATGCAGTTAATAACTGCATCATATCGATGCATATGATCTACTACCTATCAAAAATGATATTTCTAATAAATTGATTTTATTAAGGTGTATCATTGCAGAATTAAACTTAATACTTTTCCTAATGTGAACTTTCGAACCATCGTTGTGATTGAATCGAGATTCATTATATAATATATCAAAATTTTGTATGGAAAAAATTTGTATATCATCAATTAGCCATGATTCAGATAATATTATGAAATGAACATGAGTTGTATTGGCATCAATATTTTTTCGCATACTCCTAATTTTGAAATGGAATATATTGAAAAAATGCTCACCTCTGAAACGTTGCACATTGTCTTTCAAATTCTCACAAACAATTCAAATTCAAATTTTATTGAGTCTTTTTCCTGTTACCATAAACAGATTAGACGAGTCTTTAAATAAAGAAAAAAATACACATTGTAAAATCACATGAACACAGATATACATACATAAAAAATAGATGAACATGAAAACAAATCAAAAACGGATTGTATAAGAGAATAACCAGCTCTTCGAGATAAGTTACGAATTCATTCAAGTCATAGAAGCATTCTGCTATCAGAAGCTCTCTCAGCTTACTCTTGAAAATCCTCAGTGATTTAATTTTTTTCAATGACGTCGGTAATTTATTGTAGAAATAGCTACCTGCCACAATTTGCGATTTTTTATGAAATGACTGTTTACATTTACTTATCCATAAATTATCTTCATTTCTGATGTTATAATTATGCTTGTCACTATGTTTAATGAGGTTTTCCCTGTTTATGAAAGTATATGTAAGTAGCTTCATGAGGTATATACACGTAACTGTCGAAATATAATTTTTTTGAAGGTGTCTCTGCAGGAAGTCTGGTAGGGAAGATTGTAAATGCGCCGTACGATTCTCTTTTGAAGAATGAAAATTCGGATAGCTCAAGATATCCTGAGCTTGTCCCTATACTACTATGCCATACGGAATAGGTTAATAGGCAAATGCATAATACATATTCAAGAGGGATTTGCCATCTAGAACATTTTTCAAAGAGCCTATTGTATAGAAAGTTTCATTAAGTTCACCACAAACATTGTCTATTTGTTTATCCCCAGAGAGATGTTGATCAAGGACTCTACCCAGAAATTTTGTGTCACGTGATATGTTAATATATTGCCCCCCAAACAATATAACTGGATATGAAAATGTTCTATATTTGTTGTGATACTCTACGCAAGCAGTCTTTTTATGATCGATAATTAGTCTATTCTTGAAGCACCAGCTATTGAATTCCTTAAGAATAATTTGTATTTTTTGTTTTAGTTTATTTTCGCATATATCTGAAACAAGTATACATGTGTCGTCGGCATACATCAGAACTTTCTCCTTTATAAATGATCAGAAAGATCATTTATAAAAATCAAAATAATCAGAGGACCACGGATGTTCCTATGTCAATTTCAAATTCATCTGAAATGACCTCGTCAATTTTTACTACGAATTTCCTTCATTCTAGGAAGGATGTGAACCAATTGTTGATATTACCTCGAATACTTAGGCTATGCAGTTTCTCTGAAAGAAAAGAGCAGTTGACAGTATCAAAGGCTCTAGTAAGGTCAAACATTATCGAAATTATATATTCGCCAACATCCATATTTATTTCAAAAACTACAGCCAAACAATTTGATCTCCACAAACTTTATTTGAAAAATATATCACAACATATTTCGCTAAGACGTTAGCTTTTTCAAGTGATTTATCACTTGAACCATACTGTCATATATAGACTGAACGCAGTCTATTGTCCCGGTTTCTGTTGAGTCACCTCTTCTGAAGCCGTGTTGGTTACCACTCAATAATTTTCGAGCTTCTAGAAAATTCGTCACCTTATTAGCGACCACCTTCTCGATAATTTTGGAGAAAATAGTAAGAAGAGCAATGGCTCCGTAGTTTTCAATACAGCATGGGTCGTATTTTTTGTAAATTATAATCACCGAGGCTAACTTCAAGCTCGAAGGGAATTTTCCTTGGGTGATTGAGGAGTTAATGATATGTGGTAAAGTTGGTGCAATAATAAATACGGATTCTTCAATAACTGAAGCTGGAATTTTATCCGGACCGGTAGACTTCTTGTTTTGTAAATGATGAATTATTTCCGCAACTTCACTCTCAGTAACAGGTTCAAAAAACATAGATTCGCATGTGCTCTGTCCTGCTGTACAGGTCGTTGACAGTTCTGAACCAAAATGATCGAATAGTTTTTCTTCAACTGTTGTTGATAGATGGTGGCCAAAGGCAGACGCCATATCTAGCGGTTGGGTCAAAGTTTTCCCAATGGTTTTTTTCTCCACAAAATTTTTCATGTCATTAAGGAAATTCAGCATCATATACGTCTTCTTGCTTTGAGAATGTGCAAATGGCATTTTACAAGTGTTTTTCATGACGAAGAATCTCAAGAACGTGGTTTTAACGATGAACGAGAATGTTTCCTACTTATTCACCAAACTCAAACAACTGTTCCGAATTCTTGAGGTTCTTGTTGAATAGGCTTCGTGAGTAGGAAAATAGCAGAATCAATATTCCTGACTGCTCTGGATTGAATTTCCGTACAGTCTATCTCGTCTTGTGTTGATATATTTTCTGCCGGAAAAATCCTCACAAATTCACTTTGTAGTGAATGTTCAAGAGGTGGCAGAAACGTATATGACTTTTTGAAACTTCAACTAACGTTTCTTGATATGACTGAACAACAGTCCGTGCAAAGCTCATTATTGAATCATCTGTAAATAGAACGTGCAACGGGTGATGATCAACTGTATTGCCAAATATGCGCTCAACTAACTGACTATTATAAGAAAACAAATAAAGCTGAGACACCAGTCAATCTAATAATAACACTGATGATCTTCAAAAATGACTCAACCTCTGACAGAAGCACCAAACTCTTACGAAGTAGATGAACATTTCAATCTAGCTGACCACTTCATGCAGTCATTGTTCACTGTAGTTCTGCGTTGAATCTGGTCATTATTATCCATTGGTCAAAGACGAAATGGACTGGTTTAAGTTAGACGATAGTCGTGTCACTAAATATTCTGGCGATGTCTTGGAAGCCTCTGGAGACACTAGACGGAATTTTTTATCTTATATTTCGGTCCGTGGCAGTTTGTTATCCTTTATTAGCTTTCCCTGATATTGTGTACATATTCCAAAGGGCTTCTGGGTGTATGTTTCGTCTTTAGAAGTTGTGAGAATAGAAAAATGTTTCTGATTCATTCCAACCACATGAATATTGAATAAAAACGTTTCAACTAACATAACTCTGCACATAACATAATTGCTTCTAATTCAGCAAATGTTTCCACAGATAGGGTAATCTGTTCATGAGCAGATTTGAAGCAGAAGACAAAAAGGATTTTCCCGTTTAGACTCAGATACATGAAGAATTTTGCACAGCCAGTAAAACCAACAAAATTCTTTGTTTAGAAAATG
>NW_019294111.1:0-28015 GCF_000500325.1 Leptinotarsa decemlineata
TATTTGCTTGTTTTTCAATTTCTTTCCTCTGTACTCTAGTTTTCGCTAGTTCTCGCGCAGAAACAGTTTATTGTCTTGCTTGCTATTTAATTGATTATCGACTTATCTGCTATACAGAACTGTGTTCAGACTCATCGTTACGAAACTCCAGAGCCAGTCTTATTAGACAATGACTGGTATAAATTTCAAAACTTTTCAAGCACTTCAGAGGGACCAGAGACATACGCCCAACGTATAGCCATACCAATGAATAAAGTTGTGAATGATTTCGAACAGTTTTTGTTTGAAATATGGAGAAGTAGAACAGAAGATTAGCAGGAAATAGTTAAGAAATTAAATGAAAAATTAGGTCATGAGAAAAGTAAGAAAATAGAGAGCCTTTCAGGTGAATTTAGGGCTAAATGCTTTTCTGGGTAAATTAGGAAGTGAAAAATAAAATTTACAGATATCATTGATGCATGATACGGGATTGTAGAAGAAATAACGGCAGTATATTTTTTTGATATATTTTGAGATTGTAAGAATTAAGTATCGACGAATGTTCATATTGTGTACAAGAGTTCTGAATTTCAGTTTTTTTTTAATAGGCAGGTGTACCCGACATGAATATATTGTAGAACATGCAAGTCATATTATGGCGTTGACTGTTGTACATACTGGATCATTTGAGTTGTCTGAGTTTTCCTGTAACTGTGAACTTCAATTGATGCTAGTTCACATGCGTTTGAATTCTATAAATCTGTCGAACACATGATGATTTCATTTTCTGGATACGACGTATTTCTGAGCAATTTTAGTATGGCAGTGGTTGAAATGCGATAGTTCTAAATGATCACACATCATTTTTTTTAAATCAACTGATAAATACTGTATTTGAGGAAAGATTCCTTTCGAAGAAAAAAATTGTTTATATATGTAACATGTTCTGTGAAATGTATAAAGGTATCGATTGTCAATTCCAAACCTTTATGAGTTTTCAAAAAGTTCAATATATTTGTATAACTGAATATTAGAGCCACTGATATTTTTGGATCAATTCTTGGAGCATGATTACATGAAATTTCATATAACGAACTATGATTATTGATGAGCTCTACTGATAACTCTGGATCTATTAGATTGAAAGAATAATATATTGAAGTGTCGTCCCCGCATGAAGATGAAAGCTACAAATCTCAAAATATTTACAAATTCTAAGTATATAGTGGCTCAAAGATGCTTTCCTGATGGATTACTGGAAGTAACTTTCGACAAGTTGACTCTTCACCATCCAGTTTTACCAATTGTGTTCTTTCATGTGAGTATGGAGTCGTCAACATACACGCTGAAAGATTGAAGTCAAAATAGTGTAACATCAATATGAAGATATTATGATTCACTAGGTCGAATGCCTTTGAGAACGTAGTCGGTCAAAATCAATATACTTACTTACTTCATTTTCATCATTAGCACAAATAATGTTATCTAACACATCAACCATGGCTGTCGTGCAACTATAATTTTGACTAAACCAGGATTGCTTTCGAAGCAATAAGTCGAGAAATCTGTTTCCATCATCTCGAATATTTTTGAACAAACTGGAAGCACACTGATTGAATGAAAATGACTGAACTTCACTGAGTGGTTCATTTCACATAAAGGGACAATTTTTGCAGATTTCCATGATGTGGGTGGATACTATTTCATCAAACATTGATTTATTATGTAGGAAATAATAGACACGATCAAAGGACAACATAAAAAAATTATATTATTATCCAATCATTCGATTTTATATTCTGTATTATATCCCGAACAGAACCTACTTTCAGAAATTCCAACAAAACAACTCCGTCTCTATCTCATTTTTTATATTACTTTATGATAGTTCAAGAAGTCTCTGCTGAGAGATGCAGTTCACATCAGAAGGTGAAGAAAGTAAGATTTTTAATGATTCATAACAGTATATTCATGTTATTTGTGATGTGCCTGAAGGCACTCCTTTCAGTTTAGGAAATTTTGTCAGTGGAATATCTAATAGGAATTCTCATATTTCATTTTCAAAACCATTCATCATATAGTCTTATTCAAGTTTCTCCAATCATTTATTTTATAATCCTTGAATTGTTTGTGAGGCATGATTCATTTTTGGCATTAGGTATAGATGTGATTTTCAACTAGCTGCCATACGTATTACATACGATTTTCAAATATTCAATTAATGGAATCCCAAACCAGAAAACAACACTTTTCACATCAGAATACAAAAACAAGTGAGGTTGTTATTTTAATCCTATAATAAAAGTTTTTTCGTAATATATCTGTACAATCCTGTACAGCTCTTCAAATACAATCTTTTTGAAACAAATTGTAACGTGAAAAATTGACTTTTATCAACAATGCAAAACACTTGTTACGAAATGTATCATTTAATTGTGGAAATCATAAAATACATGTAGACAATTTCAGAGTTCCAATGTAGTAAATATCAGCTATTTTATTTTCTTGATAACTCTGTATTTCATTGCATAGTTGATGTAGTTTGGGGAAGAGAAAAAGAAACGAATTATTATTAATGAAATAAAATTATCAAAAAGAAGGAATGCTCAATGAATACTTCATTCAAAGGAGAAGTATTGCCATTGGAGTACACAAAATTTCGTCAACGTGTACGTCATGGCGCAAAGGACGAGTTTGTGTTAATACTGGATTTTGGGTGACGGTGAAGACACGAAAGCAGAGTGTGTCACGTGAGTTACCATTTTTGTGTTGCGCATTATTTTAGTGGAAGCCTTTCCCTTAGAGGAGGTGAGTTTTTTTAACCATTTGATTTCTGGAACCAATATCACAACCGAGATCACTTTCTGTAGATCTGCCGGTTTCCATTAAGCTACGGACACGGACAGCCTTTGGTATTTTCCAAGAAGCGTGGGTCGTCCAACCATCTCGAACGTTTTTGTTCTGGTTTGGAACCTTTTGGATCCCCAAATATCGTCTTTTGCTGCCGACTAGTTTTAAAATAAAGAAAAGTTGAATTGCTCCAGTTCGACATATATCTTTCGAATCTAGGATATTTATAGTATCACCTGACAGCGGAACTGTTTCGTTCTCTAACCCTCCAGACTACATCCAGAATCTACTCGATCTCTCAGACAGCCTGTTGCTGATAACATCCAAAAAAGAAGAGACTCATTTGGTGAGGAATTTCCAATTTTTTACATTGGAGTTGATTTTCACTACACAGACAACCTATTTTTGGAGACCAACTATATACCTCCTGTTGTTTCCTTTTTGAATTATATGTACCTACATGCATCTAACGTTTCAAAAATCATTTCCAACGTTTCAATAATTATTTTGTGTAGACGTAAAAAAAGTCATATGAATTCACTTCATAACGTTGTTTTGTAAGATCCTACTGCAGCTGCAGCGGCGTCGTATTATTTCATTTGTTGTGTTACCGGATCACATACTTTTTTTAAAGAAAACAATAACCGCTTTTTTGTCTACCATATTTTTGGAGTTTTAGTCTGCAGCAACTATTAAATAATTTTCTGACGTATGCATATTTTTATTTCTTGATTTTAGCAAAATCAAATCAAGTAGCGCCCCATCCAAAAAAAGGTTGTTTCACAAAATAAAAAACCCACGACCACTGCTCTCCCAATATATTGACTGCCGTTAGCAACTTGTTACCTTTTTTGAAATTCTCTATTAGCCGTGGAATTTCATTCGATTATTATACAAAAAATATCAGAAAGAGGTAATAAAATACACCATGATTTCATTCGTTTCATCACCATGGTTTGTATCATTGACATGTTTGTTAAATTTTTCAACTTCCATGTAGTAGAATGTTCGGTTAGGTTACATATAAATGTTACAAGACAGAGAATGATATGTTTGTTCAGTGTATCTGTAACGTATCACATTTATATTCTACATATCGCATTATCGTTAACCTGATTCATTACCGAAATATTCGTCAGTGCAGTTGAAATTGAATAGTTGTGTTTTTTTCTGGTAAAACATAAAAATGGTCCGATCATCGATGAAATGTTCGAGTCAAACGAAAAAATGTTATGAACTAAAAATTTTCTGTTGAGAAATATACAATATATCCTATCAAATCAGATTCAGAATGATGTCAATTGCCGTAGGAAACATGTTCCGTTGAAAGATTGCTCGCGTTCAGCCTATTCCCAAAAATGACAAGAAAACTCTTCCAAATAACCATAGACCAGTCGCTTTGCTCTCAGTGATATCAAAAATTATGAAGAAAGCTGAGAACCACCATATCCTCGAATTATTCGGAAGGCGTCAACATTTTGAGCGATCATCAATATGGCTTTTGGAAACAAAAATCAACAGGCGACCTTCTATCGTATGTCACAATTATGTCGCTGGAATTGCAAAGGCTGCTTCTCAAAAGCTTGGAACACTGTTCCGAACCAGAAAACTGTACACACCTCTGCAACTTTTGATGCTTTTTAAAGCTCATGTATAGAGTTCCGTCTCCAAATATGCCCTGAAACTGGTGGATTCCATCCAGAAAAGAACCATCCGCCTGATTGGAGACGTGAACATCACTAGCGACCTTGATAATATGAAATATCGAAGAAAGGTTGTAGGTTTGTCTCTAGTCTATAGATAATTTCACGGGAAGTGTTCAAGTGACTTGACACATTTGATTCTACCAAGAGCGGTACATATCAGAAATACGCTACGGACTGTGGCTGCTCATCGTTTTGAGGTTCAACGCAGTACACCTCAAACTTCACTGTTTGAGAACTCTTTCATGTGGAGAACGTCGTTTATGTGGAATAAACTTCCTGAGAACGTTTTTCCATATGGATTTAATCTCCAGAAATTCAAATCCAATGTGAATCACTAATTTCGCACAGGCATCGCTCTAAGAGCGCCTTAGGGATTTTTCTGTAGTGCTTGTGTTTTCAGCTAATGGATGAAGCTGATGGAATACTGTGTCAAAACTATGAACATCCCTAACACAGTATTCATATGATACATGAAACGAATTCAATGAAAAAATTCATTAAGAGTGTAGTAATATGGTCGATTTTGAAATGAAGTAATTACAGCTCTTCTCAACTGATCCATATCATCATTTGGAGGTTTTGTTGCACCTCTATCATTTGGTCCGTGATTTAAAAAAAAATGGGTCATTTTTGACTATCGATAGCTTCTGTAATGAACGTTTTGTTTATAAAACAACATTTGCTATGCTTTTCCTCATCGAGGAAAATTGACAAGAAAAACAACAGGAACAAAATAATGACCTCCACCAATTAACATTGTTTGGGGCCAGCAATTGACCTTCCAAACAATTTTCTATCGCAGATTTCAGGTATAAATAGAAGTGGTAGTTGAAACATTCTACCGTAGGCATCCTAAAAAAATACAATGGGAAGAGATCAGGTGATATAACTGGCAACTCCACTAGACAACATCAGTACAACGTTTGGAAAAACGTTTTCTCAAATTTACATATCTACACATGTTCCTGTCTTCTCAGTTCTAAAATATTAGGAAAATATTCCATATTTTTTGATCTTACACGTTTCCCATTCATGTTGAGTACATTCAAACAAGTTGAAGTAATCGAACACACCTTTGAAAACTGAAGAGAGTTAGTCAATCAAACAAGCATACAAGCTCTGGTTCAAACAAAAACTCAACTGGTTTCTTGCAACATATTTCACTTGATAAAAATCGATGGTTTAGTCTCTCATACTGTGAAATGTTCATTGTATTCTTATAAAATAGTTATGATCCAATCATATCTCCACGTTTGGTTTCTACTTTCGGAGTTGGCAACTTGGCAACTAATGAAAAAATGCTTTCTGGCATTCTACTCCATTTTTATTCAAAAAACGTGGAAAACTTCCGGAGGTAGATAAATTCAGAAAAATTCAAAATAAAATTTTCACAGAGATATGTAGATTATGCATGAAAGTTACTTTCAGGTACAAAATATCATTTCAAATAGTAAAATTAAAATTGTGAAAGAATGGTAGGGGCAAGTTTATTGGAAGTACATATCATCCACCTTCAGGCATATACAAGCTGAATCTGATGTATTTCTTCTCGATCATCAAAGTGAGGCTATAGTTATTATGGTGTCTTCCGCCCAGGCGAAAGCAAATATCGTCCGAAAACCGCGAAGGGACGAATGAATTATCGAAATTAATTTTTTGAATTACGTTCGAGAACAACCATCCTGGAGATTGCAATAGATCATAAAACAATGAATTTTCAAAATATCCCCCTATTTGACTTTTCGTCTCTTCATATGTGCAATTTTTCGCGATTATCTCAAAAATGGTTTGTATAGATGATTTTAACGAAAGAGCATCTCCAGAAACTGAATTTTGTAAAGAAATAATTACAGTTGCTATATTTTTTCAAGTATTTACATTCAATTGGACAGAATTCACAAAAAATATTCACAGAAAGTCATCTTTCAATGGAAGAAACGACAGGTTCTTACAAGAAGCAGTGTTCCTGAAAAATTTCAATCAATATTGATTGTTTCTTCGATATCTTCATCGGTTTGGTTGTATAATAGTGTCAGTAGTCCAGCTTTCATATAGATTTGAAGTTTCAGAAATGTTCCCATCGGAAAATTATTCTTTCAGAAATGTACAAAGTCTTTCAATAAGTGAAATACACACACACACAAGATGTGTGTTGAATTTCATCCAAACGCTTTCCTCAGTTTCTTTTATTCTGTTTTCCAGACAAATAATGTGCTATAGAGCTTTTCAACAGACCCGAACTTTTGTGTGTAAGTATTATGAATTGAAACAGTTCATGCGAGATATTCAAAAAAAAGTTTTTTTCTATAAGTATTGAATCGCCAAATGATGAAAAAACATTGAAAGTACTTCAGAGTTTTAATAAAACCTCCCATAAATCAGTTTTTCATATATTCGTCAGTCCACACACATCCGAAATATGAAGTCACCCGAACGAAATGATTTCCTTTCAATTCTGCCCGGAATATATAATTCACATATCCCTTCGTATTCTGCATTTTCCTACGGTCGGAAAATTAGCAATGTAAAATATCTTGGTATTCTAAACGACAAACGATGTCATGAGTATAATGAAAGGGAACACTTCTGACTATATTCGACCCTACTATTTATGTAGATTTCGATTGGTCCTCTGTTGTTCGACACAAAAAACGTTTCAGTTTTTCTCATCTACTTTTGGTTTTGCCTGAATAATTGGTGTTGTAAATATATTTCTGTTTTGCCCGCAATGGAAGTTTAAAGTAACAAAGCCTTTGATGATAATGTTCACTGAAACAGATGAATAGTATTTGTTCAGAGTAGTAATTTGGTATAGTCCAATGATAAAATTGAATACTGGTGATCGAGATTCTACGGTAGGTTCACCTATTAGAGCTATCAATTTGATCGAATAATTTTTGAAACGGGTTGTTATTATGAATTACTGATTATTTGAATTACTGATAACTTTCATTATTTTCTCTTCGAATTTTAATACATTTCGATCCATTTTGTTAAAACATTTTTTTACCTCTAATGATTGGATTACATCTCACTTTCGTATTTCAGCTGGGTTATTCAGCTGATTTTGAAACCTATATAGGAACTACATATTTCTGTGAATGTTGAGCAGTTTTGACATTTGTATCGATTTATACTACAGAAAAAATATCTTCGTTCAATTATTCGATTTTTAAAACATTTTCATAATCAATCAACCTGTTCAGATGGGATATATCACATATGTTATTATCAGAAAGCTATTCGGATGAATACAATATTAATACTTTTTCTTTGCACAAATGTTGGGTGAGATGAAAATTTTGAATTTTGAGAGAGTTAGTAGAAATGAAAAACGACAATCATATGAAGTGCCTGAAATTGCAGTATATTTTTTCCGATCCAAAATCTAAGATATTGCTGAAAATGAGAATTGACCATGAAAATGGTGAGATTCTGCCTTTTTTTTTCCTTCAGTTATAGTTTTCAGTTATTAACTTGTGAATATATTGAAAACACGATTTAATGTATGCTGCACTGATGAAGAGTAATACTTTGAAATCGATTTGAGGTGATCTCTAGGAGAAAACTTGAATATATCTAAATAATTTCCCCTGGAATTATTCATTGGTCATGTGTTCCTAAAGACCGTGCTTTCGGGCTCTGTAATACAAAGGAAAAGGAATAAGGCACCATCAAAAATGACCTTCAACGGAATGGTTACTCTGGAGTGATGGTAGAACAGGCTTTAACTAGAAGATAGCAAGAGCTCCACACGGAAGAGAAGGCGCCACAACCAGTACTTGTACTTCCCTACACCAGATGATTATCAGAAAGGATAAGAAGGATTGGGTCTAAGTATAATATCAGGACCTGCTTCAGATCTGCGAACACTATCCGTAGCAGCCTCACGGAAACCAGGCCACCAAACGCGGACTGCGATTCCAAGAATTGCATTTACCGGATACCCTGCGAGTGCGGAGAATTATACATCGGTGAAACTAAGAGGATAACTAACGTTACTGCTGTTTTATCCTGTACGGACATTCTCAAACTTATACAATAAACTGAGTAACTAACGTTAGTGCAGTTTCGTCCTATGCGGACATCCTCAAACTTATACAATAAACTGAGTCCGTATAGGACGAAACTGCAGTAACATTAGTTACAAATAAAAGTGGTGGACAATATCAAACTTATACAATAAACTGAGTATATTGTATAAGTTTGAGAATAAACTGAGTCGAACCCTGTATTTGATACCTATATTGGGGTAGTCGTGAAAGAATATGTAAACCTCCATTTTGTAGCAGCAGCTACCGTGTTAGGAATCACACGTTAAAAGGTAAGATCTCGTTAGTCCTTAGCTTGCACAAGTTTCTCAACTTCTGAGAGTTGTCGTTCGTATGGGGGCGACAGCTGATTCACGGAAAAACATATTTTAAACAGGATTAATTAGCTACCTTGGCTTTGCATCTTTTTCAAAAGTGTGCTACAATTTTACTAGTCACGTCCTCTCATTTGATGCCCGTATTGAGGTAGTTGTGAAAAAATATGTAATACGCCATTTTTTAGCTGTGCAGCCATCTTGAATTTGCATCTTCTTCAAAGTGTACTACTATTCTTCCAGTCAAAGACTCATTTGATACCCATATTGAGGTGGTCGTGAAACAATATGTAATTCGCCCTTTTTCAGCTTTGGCCATTTTGGATTTACATTGATACAGAATTTATTGAATTGTATTGCCATCAAAACCTAAAGCGTGTACTATATTTGACCCAAACAAATAAATGAACAATCAAACAAACAAACAGGGCAAGCCTAATAAAAGTGTTTGATAAAAAAAGCAATATCTGAAATGAACTTTCATAGGTAAACCATAGTATTGAGTCTAAATCTAATAGATATTATTCAATCCAATGCCTATAATTAATTGAAATTCACGGCGTATCTGACTCTTATCTGAACGCGATAAACTCAAAAAACTGCTGTACAGCTTTTTATACAGTTTTCACTTATGTAAAATTTAATAATGTTTTGTGTGAATTAATTGAATCATGAGAATATTATCGCAGTAGATGATGGTCTCATATGATGTGGTAGTTGTAGAGCTGCATAGACGCAAATTATATTACTCCTCATGAACTAAATACGTTAGTGACGTCAAGCATTTCTGGAACATCATAATTGCCTTTCACAGCATAACATTTAAATTAGTATCTTAGGAGTTATCTCAGAATTAAAACTAGCGCGAGAACATAAAAGCGGCCTGACCGATGCGATAAGGTCGTATTTTTGCTTTGAGTTATCTTCAATGTAATATGTACTTACCTATTACAAAATATGTTGTAAAATGCTCTGAAATACTCTCCAATGTTCTGGACTATTCTAGATGGTGAAACTTCCAGTTCTTATATCTTCAAATGCTCGCCTTACAGGTAAAAATGAAAACCTTCTACACGGACATGCTGAAGTGACATCTGTTCTGATAGCCAGGCGAAGCCTTGTCGTGTTGCTAGTTACAAACAAAATTGAAAGAAAATCATCAATTCATATTATTCATAGTGATTAAAATTTCGTTACTGTGTTCATATAAAATAGTTCACGATGTGTTTGAAAATAAAATGAAGCGTGAGAGGAGTCTGGGAAATCACGATTCATTTGAAAAATCGTCGAGTAAGAGTTCTGCAACAACTAAAAGAGGTGGCGATACTACAATTGGCATTTTGGGCAAATTCAGCAAACATTTTCAGTAATAATGAAGTGAAACTCATTCGATTTAGGATTTGTGGAATACCAAAAATTTGGGATCAAAGAAGTATCGTGCAAGAAGATTGCACATCATGGTGCTATATCGACTACGTCAGTTCGGAAAATGTTTACCCTACATACTTACAAAAATCCGACATTTGTGTTCAACGGACTACGATAGGAGAAAATATTTTGTAGATGTTCACTCAGACGGTATCGTCAAGGTAATGGAATGATGAGAAAAACGTCGGAAAACACACATATTGTAATACATATCTGGATTTTGTCATTACAGTGGCTACAAAAATCGATAAAAAAATTAGAAGTCCGTATTTGAGAAAATGAAGTGGATGATGAATTGCAATGAACGAAAAGTCACATTATTAGATGATTCATAACATATTATAAGAAATATGAAACAGTTCTGAAAGTTTCTTCGCCTTATGTTTCGACAATTCTAGTTTTTGATGAATATTTCAGAAACAACCACTGATATCTCCAATCTGTAGAGAGATTGTTCCAGTTCTCAAAATAGAGATCTACACGGACATGCTGAAGTGACATCTGTTCTGATAGCCAGGCGAAGCCTTGTTTTGTTGCTAGTTACAAACAAAATTGAAAGAAAATCATCAAATTCTGCCATATCAATTCATATTATTCATAGTGATTAAAATTTCGTTACTGTGTTCATATAAAATAGTTCACGATGTGTTTGAAAATGAAATGAAGCGTGATAGGGAAATCACGATTCATTTGCAAAATCGTCGAGTAAGAGTTCTACAGCAACTAAAAGAGGTGGCGATACTACAATTGACATTTTGGGCAAATTCAGAAAACATTTTCAGTAATAATGAAGTGAAACTCATTCGATTTAGGATTTGTAAAATACCAAAAATTTGGGATCAAAAAAGTATCGTGCAAGGAGATTACACATCATGGTGCTATATCGACTACGTCAGTTCGGAAAATGTTTACCCTACATACTTACAAAAATCCGACATTTGCTTTCAACGGACTATGATAGGAGAAAATATTTTGTAGATGCTCACTCAGACGATATCGTCAAGGTAATGGAATGATGAGAAAAACGTCGGAAAACACAAGTATTGTAATACATATCTGGATTTTGTCATTACAGTGGCTACAAAAATCGATAAAAAATTAGAAGTACGTATTTGAGAAAATGAAGTGGATGATGAATTACAATGAACGGAAAGTCACATTATTAAATGATTCATAACATATTATAAAGAATATGAAACAGTTCTGAAAGTTCCTTCGCCTTATGTTTCGACAATTCTAGTTTTTGATGAATATTTCAGAAACAACCACTAATATCTCCAATCTGTAGAGAGATTGTTCCAGTTCTCAAAATAGAGAAAATATTTACATTCAAACGACCTCGTAGGTGTTATCGTGTTTTCGAGATAGTAATAGGGGGATCAGTTGAAGAATCGGCCTGTATATCTTTTAGGGGGTTTCAAAGAAAACATGTTTCATTTTTTCTTATAACCACAAAATTTCCAGATGCCAAAATAGGCTTTTGGTAAAATGAGCCCTTAATATTAATATTAAGGTTGTCCGTCGTATCAAACTTTTCGATTTCCTATAAGAAAAACACAGAAGGATGTTCATTAAATTTTCCTTCCCTATCTTTCCAATTTTTCTTCGTCACATATATATTTCCTGAGTTTTTGTTGACACAAATTTTGACTTCAATAATGTTCTAACATACTATATTTGCCAACCACTTCCATGATTTTTGCTCTCAACTCCACCCCTTAATATTCAAACTCTTTCACTTCTTCGATAAAGCAGTATCGATTCTTTCCGATTGACAACACCAATTCTGTATCACTGTCTTGCCTTGTATTTCCTATTACCGTGTACTTCAACGTTTCCTGGGTAATTTCCAATCTAATGCCTCGGTTTCATCAGCTATTTTCCTTACGACTCATGTCAGTTCTTTTAGAGTTTTAACTAATATCGTAATGTTATCAGTTATTGCAATGCTTGGGTGCTCATTATTGAAAATTGATTTTTCATCTTCATCTGGTTCTTTCTCAGAATTGTCTAAACTTGTTGAGTATTTTCAGGTTTCTCATCACCTGAAAATTTACTTTCTATCTATTGTGTCATATGCCTGCGAAATTCTGTCATAATTACATATTCCAGTAATAATTCAGTTGTTTAGACACTGAAAGATCACTAAAATGATTCGTTAGTGAAATATATGCCTCTTTTAGTATATTTCCATATGTATAGCAAATATTCATTTCTAGAAATCACCCGTGTGGCATTCCTCATAGTCATCTTCAGATCCCCATTTATCCCGATAAGACGAAAATGAAGAGGACTTTAAGCGGTGCAGTGGATGGTGTACAACCCCACTTCTGAAATGTATTCGGTGTTTATGGACCCCTTGTTGAGTATTAAACACGTCCCTGTTGCTTTCCGCCCTTCCCTAATCGTCGAAGGTATTCAGCGCCCGCTGTCAGGGTAAATGACAAGACTGAAACAGAAATCCCTTGATTTGGCTTTGCTGCTGTTGTGAATGTGGAATGGAACTACATGGGGTATATTACCGTTGAAATTTATGTTCCTGCGAAGATGTNTACATCCGTCCAGTTCGCCGTTCCAGGAAAGACAGAACCTGGGAAGTGAGTTTCCATAAGAATCTCAGCACTCTCCTGGAGGTTGGCGGCTTTGTCGCCATTTTCCCTCGTCAGGATGCCAATAGTCTTATGGTGGTCATTTGAGAGTGCCTTCTGTAGCCTAGAAGCTAGTGGAAAATCTTCGACTGCCTCACAATAGGCTCTCCAGGCTTCTCTGAAGAATTGGCGGTTTGTATTGGATGATTTTTACTAACCGTGTTTTATGATTAGCTGAAGAGTCATAAACTTAAATTTTGAAATCATGTTACGGTGACGAATAGGATGCGAGCCGTCGAGTTGTCAATGTTCGGTTCAGGAACTGATCGGGATTTGAGTGTTGAAAAACGATATTGGATTGTTTGATAAGTCACATGTAGGGTAAATTTCACAAGGTAAATGTGAATGTAAATGTGAATGTGAATGAAAGATTGATTATTTGAGCTGATATGGGCTCGTTAATGTACTCCCTAATAGAAGGGTCCATCCTTATAAGGTACAAAATTTGTAAGTGAATGGAACTACATAGTAAAAGTTATATATGTAATGTATCGAAATATCATCCTGTTTACGAACAATCGCTATTAATCAATATGCCATAGCGCAACCCGATCTGCCAGATTCCTAGGCACCTGCGCGTACCGAAAGGGCTGGAGGTTGTGGTTAAGATATCACCATCGAATACAGTCAGTTTTTGTGAATACGATTTGATGATACGTTTATTTATTTTTTCTACAATATATCCTTTGCTAAATGATAAGTTGTATCATTTGTGAAAATTCAGAAACATTACAATATACATTCTAACAATATTGGCCTAATTTTCTAACAAGAATTATTGCTGAAATTCGTGAATCGATAGTAAAAATTTCTCACAGTGAAGAGATAAAAAAATAAAGCAAATAGATGAAAAAAATTCAAATATAGATGATGCGTTTAGGATAACTTAATGAAAAAACTAAGAATTAAAAAGTAAATTACAATATGAATTTCTAATTTGTAGGTTTTTTCAAATTCACTTTGGGGCTATTGCAACTAAAGTTTGTTGTTTGTTTATCACTATTTATTCGTGCTAATTGTCTTTTTTTAATAACTAATTCAGTTTCTTGGGAAAATTTCACTTCACTTGGACCAGATGTTTGCTCGTCTCCAATATCTTAATCATCTATATCGAATTGTGTGGAGGTGAGCGTTGGTGTATTCGGTGCACTATTCGCTCCTTATTTCCTTCGGATATTCGATTTGTGGACTCTTCTTCAGTTAACTCCGTAATTTTCACTTCAGCTTCCAGTTGTTGAGCCGTGTATCTGTGTCGTTGACTTATACTTTTTTTATCGATCTTTTTTAGGTATTTTTACCTTCCACAATCTGAAAAATATGAACATTATAATGGAGAACTTTATACAAGTGTAGGAAGGGCAAACTTTTTAGTATAAGTTACTGCGTAAAATCAAAGTATTTTTCACAAAAAAAATCTATTTATAAGTAACTTGTCGTATTCAACATTTTGTCTATCAAAAGAACTTGCTAAGAAATAATACAATTACTCCGCCTTCAGAAATGGACAAAAAACTCAAAGATATTTGCTGATTATTTATTTCTCAACTCCTTTGACATCTATCAACAATTCTGTTGACTATTCTGAATGGATCGGCCGGCTAAGGCTTTCCCACGTCGATAATTCCCTCGTAAAGTAACGAATATTTTCCTCCAGTGAATTCAGTCAAAAATGGCTTGTATTCTTCGGTGACAGGTCGCGGCAAAAAAGTGACGTTCTCCCCCAGCTCCAAAAAAATTGTTGGACTAAACTTTCTTCGGTTCTCCCAAAGGCGTATCCTTCAATTTCAATGTATCATTTCTTTCTGTAATTGAAGTGATGTTGGATTTAGATGAATTCATCTGTGAAAATAAAAATGATTGAAGCTACAGAACAATATTATTTCTCAAAAATAATGAATTCCTAAATTGTAGCACTCAAATAATGTTTATGAAAACCCACCTTTATTACAATTTTTTTTTCACAACAAAACACACAGCTTGACTCCATCTGCTCGACTGAAACTTTAATTACGCAATATTCAAGATTGTGCGCTTTTCATATGATGTGAGGTATCGGTGTCGACACCCATGTGGAACATTCTGGAAAATACGTTGAAATAAAAAATTTAATTATTTACATTTTTAACTGCGGTACGCCTCACGATAAGACGATTTACTTTCGTTAGGCATTGCGGTGCAAGAAATTTTTTGTCAATTTTCAGTATTTCCTGCAAATATGTGTGATTTCCAAGTCATTTATTAAACTTCTTATCTTATATCATTTTTATTCCACAAAAAAAAATTAGTTTATCAATTCGGAATATAATTCAATGTCCTTCGATATGTTGATACATTCAACTCATATGATTATTTTTTCCTTTCTAAGAGTGTTAGAATGTTTTTTACATTTCAAGTGTAAATAAAGATTTTGTGTTTATTTTTAAACTGTCATATAAACAAATAAACATTCATATAAATTTAGCATTCAATGTGTCTTTAGTTTCACTGATTTGATTCCAATTAGGTAGCAATTTTTTTCTCTCTTCTTTCAGTTCGAGGTATTCTTGAATCTTAAAATCGCAACTCTGAATGTTAGAACGCTGTTTGCTGGGTTAAACCATTTGAAATATATTATACGTAAGTACAATTTTGATTTGATAACTACAACAGAAACATGGCTTTCGCCAAATTGTTGATGTACAGGGTTACGGAATGGTACGAGAGGATAGTTAGGGCAGAGGAGGAGGAATAGCTATGTACTATAAAACTAACATTAAATTTAAAAAAAAATGCATTGACGATTCTAACACATCTCTTGAATAATTGCGGGTAACTTTTCAATTGAATTTTAAACATATAGGAGTTGATGGAATGTATAGACCCCCTCACACTAATGTGAATGAATTCGTTACTTCGCTTGAAAATACAATCTCTCCAATACTACCTACTGTAGACGAACTGATTCTTGTAGGAGATATCGATTTGAATATTTCAAATAACTCCAATACTAACACTCGCAAATTGATAGATTTCTTGGAAGCTTACGGTTTCACAATAGAGTAACAAATTCCAGTGCGGCCCTGATTGATATTATTACTGTATCCAATACGGAAAATATTTCAGGCGTACAGACAATAAATGCAGATTTAATTTCCGATCATAGTATAGTATTCTGTGAGTTAATTTTTCAATCAGTGAAAATGAAACATATTTATCGTTCTTTCAGAAATTATAAATATTTCAACTATGATAACTTTCTTAATGATCTCATGGAAATGCCTTGGCATGATATATATCTTTTAGAAAATGTAGATGAAATTGTGAAAACATTCAACGATTATTTACTTTCCTTGTTTGATGTTCCTGCCTCTATAATAACGACGATAATAAGCACACCTAAATCTCCCTGGTTGACTGACGTTTTGAAGATCATGATTTAGACAAATACAATACAAACGGTGCAAAACGAGTGATAATTGGAACACCTATAAGGGTTTGAGAAATATGGTGACAGCTGCTATACGGAAAGAAAAACAAGCCTACTTGAATTTCATTAAAAATGAACAAAATGTTAAACATCTATGGGATACATCACACTTATTTGACATAGTCAATCGTGAAGACAGGAAAGATATTCCTGAACATCTTTCTAATCCAAATGAAATAAATAATCACTTTATTACTTCGATCACTCAATTGCTACTGAACCTCCGAATACTCTTCTTAACTTCCACAAAACAACGCAATTTCAAAAAAATTTGACTTTCCATCAAATCAATATGGATGATACTAACATTATAGTCAACTCCATAAAAACGAATGCTACCTGATAAGATAAGATATCTATCAAAATGATTAAAATCTGTATCCCTCACCTAACATATTCAGTCAACAAATGCCTCGAAACTATTATCTTTCCGGAACTAAGGTAACAATTTATTATTTTTCCTATAAACGAAATTTCTAAACCTTTGGCCTCCCCCCACCACTATGACGTATTAATTGCTTTTTTTTTGTTTAGTAAAATCAAGGCGATGTGACCTTGAAGTGTCTGGTGCATGGATGATTCAGAATTTTTTTCGTATGAGATTTTGTGTGTTTGACATAATGACGTAATTACATTTGGTTGGTGTGTGTGTGTGTGTGAATGCACGGTATAGGGTTTATCATGCGCGTGTCTGTGTACAAACAAACATACGTCTGCATTCTTAAAAGATCCTCCAAGTATTGAATGTTCCATCGGTGTCAGCCCACCAAGTTAGTGGTGTGACATCACAGCAGCAACCGTTCAACGGTAGTAGAGCGAGATGTACACTCCACGGCGTGTGGCTGAGTAATGCGTATTCATCAGTGTGTCCTCACCTCTCTCGATGCGGATATGCTGTGACGTAACGCCTCGCTCTACCCTCGCTGTCGATGGTGACGCGCAGGCGGCGAGGACTGTGTTAGCGTCTGTCATCTACGATGGCGCAACGACCACTACCTGTTCGTATTGATATCTGTTAACACATCTAGCTGAGAGGTTGGGTTGGCGCATGTAGCTGAGAGGTGAGGTTGACTATGACGTCTTGACGGACCCGATCAGACTGTATTTAAGAAGCGGACGAATGTTGGTTATGTCAGTTTAAATCAAGTGAGTTAGTGAGAACATATCATAGAAAATGTATTCCTGTGACTGTGGTAAATATTTCACTCGTAGTGATAATCTTCGTCGGCATCAGCTCCAGAGTTGCCAAGGAGGGCCTTCAGTGAAACGGATGAGAGTGGATAATGCAACACCTATGTATACATGCAATTGTTGTAATGTGACAATTCCTATGACCCAAGTGAATTCTCACCGAAGAACCATGAGTCATAAAAATAATGCATATGTTCAATTGTCTGAAGGTGTTCAAATTATAACGAATGCATTCAATTGCCGCATTGCTACATACAGGGTGGAGAGTTCGATTGTATCCACTGACTACATGTAATTTTTTAATGAGATTAGGCAGAAGGTCATTGAATTACTGGAATCGGCCATCAGGATATGGATCATCATGGATATGGATATGGATCATCAAGGTGAATATGGAAGTTTTTGGGAATTATATTCTTCAGACTCAAGATTCGAGGGACACGAAGTCATTCAATTCCCAAAATAAAATAGTGGACCAATCTTCTGATTTGAATGCCGTTTTTGATTAATTCCGCGATGTTATTGTGGCTCAAATGACTGAATTCCAGGAACGTGACTCAGGTATTTATTTTTTGTGAATTTCCACGAGATTGAATAGTAATATAAATTTTTTTGTAATTTAGGTTGGACTTGTGAAAAAATAATGTTTCTCGAGGTCAACATTAATAAATACACTTCACTGGGCGGAAGTTCATATGTGAAGCTGCCCGAATGCATTGAATGGAGGAAATCTGTCGTGAATGTTCGTAATGAGGATCAACACTTTTTTGCCTGGGCTATAACATCAGCATTATATCCTGCAAATGGTAGAGTATCCGAAGTTACGTCATATCCACATTTTTCCAATGTTTTAGATGTCACAGATATGGATTTTCCGGTTGAAGTTAATAATAAGAGTATTGAAAGATTCGAAGATAGGAATGATATTTTAATTAATGTTTACGGTGTAGAGAGTAAATTTGACAAGGGTAAAATAAAGTATGATGTGATTGGTCCATTGCGATACTCACAGAGATGACTCCGGAGACATATCAATTTGTTACTTATAACTGACTCCGGTAATGGTCACTATTGTGGATCAAAGATCTTTCAAGATTAGTTTCTAGTCAACTATCAGCTCATGAACACAAAAAATATTTTAGTGATGGATGTTTGATGTATTTTTCCAACGAGAGATTGCTTTTACGTCATAAAATGGATGATTGCAATTTCGTTAGTACTACAACACCAACCACCAAATTTAAGATCAATAAATATGGTAGGATGGTTGCGGAAAATAAATTATTGTTTGAAAACTTTGAGAGTCAAATGAGGGTTGCCATTTGTAGTATATGCTGATTTTGAATCAGTACTTGAACCGATCCACATGAATGAGCCAAATCCTAGAATTCATACACGATTAAAACACTTAAACATGGCCCTTATTCATTTGATTATTTGATAAAATGTTCATATAATGGTGATTTGTCGAAATTTGTTACATATAGGGGCGTAAATTCTGCTCAGAAATTTGTGAGTAGCATTGAAGATGATTTGAAAAAGATATATCAAAATCATCTCAGATACCCTATACCAATGAATGCACAAACCCTCGAAGAAGAGAAACAATTTGCTGCAGCCAGAAATTGTGGTATATGTAATAAACCATTTATTGATGGTGAAGTCAAAGTTAGAGATCATTGTCATGTCACAGGAAAGAAAAGATCACATGCCGCTCATTCAAAATGTAATTTGAATTTCAAAATCCCTAATTTCATACCTATTATTTTCCATAATTTAAGTGATTATGATTGCCATTTATTCATAAAAGAATTGTATAAGAATAAAGAGAAAGTTGCTGTTATCCCGCAAACTAAAGAGAAATATATATCTTTCACGAAGCATCCCTTTACACACACCTATACCGATAAAGATGGTAGGGTTAAGAAGAAATATCTCAAAATGAGATTTATCGATAGTTAGAAATTTATGACTAATTCGTTGGGGAAGTTGGGTGCTAACTTGACCTCTGATCAATGTTTGGAAATGCACAAACATATCCCACAAATTGAGACATTCAATTTGATAAGACAGAAAGGTGTATTTCCATATAGTTCTGTTAATGACATTGACAAATTGAATTATCCATCACTTCCGACAAAAAATCAGTTTCATGACAAACTCAGTTGTGAACATATATCATTAAATGAATATGATATGGCTAGAAATGTGTGGAATTTATTCGAGTGTCAGAATTTGGAACTTTGGTGAGTCTGTATTTGGGCTCAACATTAATATTAAATTCAAAGATGCTGTGAATTCCATCACCATATGTTCCGGCCGTGATATTACAATACACACGAACAATTCTAACCTTATCGACATTTTTGGATAATGTTGATTCGTGTGTTCATCACAGATTATTATATTATGACAAACTCAAGAAGTTCAGCAATGGTATTTTCATGTTTGAGATCGATATAGTATTTCGACCTCATTTGTCATTTCAGAGTATTGTTCTTTGCATATAGAAGAGATACTTCGTCGATATTCTCCTCTACACCATTTTCTTTTTGAAGTGTTTTGGAATAGATGAAATTCTGAATGATTTTATTGATTTCTTCGATTTCATGTGCCCCAGGTAGACCTTGTCCATAATTACTAACAGTATCAATGGAAATTTATCCGCATGTCATGACGGATCAATGAAAATGGAAATTTCCATTGATTCCCGCCCTTTTATTGCTGCCAGCAGAAATTGTGGAGTATTGGTGGATTTTTGGGTGACCTATCCAACTCATCCACCTGTGTGAATACATTCACATCATTCATTTTACAATAACAACACAAGATTTTTCTCGTAGGTGTTGTCTACACTACTTCAATGATTCTGGCAGTAATGATACCTCAAGATATCAATATTATTCTGTAGGATTTGTGTCAATTTGTCTAATACAGATGCAATTTCATGTGATGCGCACTCGACTAACACCTCTTTCGGCATATGGACGAGTTGTTCTACTCTCTTTTTGTAAAGTGCATACTCTAGAATAGGTGATCAATGAATGATCAATCTTCATGATGCTCTCCCGGTATTGCATTAGTATTAACTATGTGAATTATGACTTGTTTATTTTGTGAAAATTCATGTTAACTTTGATGAAATGAATCAAGTATGAAACTAACTAATACATTCGAAATCTGAAAACGAGGTTATACATAGGTAGTTTGTAGGTGAGCTGGAAGGGGACGCAGTTGAATGAACAAAGGTGCCAACTATAAAATTCAACACTGGAGATTATAGTATTCCTATAAGTATATAATATATCTGATAATGAAAATTTCTGAAGAGAAAAATTTCAATTTTATTGCTGTCCAAAGCTATTTCTCTTGGCAATGATAAGAGATACTAGAATATCAAAACGTTGATGTATCACATTCAAGATAATTCGACAGTGTTACAATATTTACGAAATGCATCAATTACCCATCAAGGTGATAAAGCGCCCCATTTTCTTCTCTGGCAACCATCATAGACTTGTTGGAGATCATTAGTCATATCATTTGCTAAGAGGCCCACTAGCCACTTAACAATCGATTTCTGCAACATCGGAGGACTCAACTCAAATATAAACTCAGTGTACCAACATCTGCAAACGAATAGTCCTTATATTTTTGCACTCACAGAAACCAAAGTCAGTGCTCCAACAAACCCCTTCAATTTTCTATATCACAGCTATGATTTCCACTCCTGATTCAGACGTAACTTTGGAATATGTCTTTTTATTCGAAGCGTCTTCTTATGTCAACGAGAGGAAATGTGGGAACCACAAAACTTCGATGTTATGTTATTTAAAATAATATCACAAAAGATCACTAAATTCATGTGCTGCATTTATCGACTACCAAGCGACACATAATACAGGGCATTATTATCTTTACTTGCAAACACCATCGACTTCCTGCAAATCAATTATCCAAGTGCCGAAATTTCCATATTTGGTGACTTTAATGTCTACAATATCTAATGGCTCAGATTTCCAAATATCAACGACGAGCAAGGTCGCGAAGCTGGTGCTTTTGCAGCAAGCAGCGAACTTACTCAGATTATATGAGCTAACCAGGATTACTGACCATCATGGAGAATATGCTAAACTTCTGGATCTATACCTAACAACCAATCCACAAATTTACACAGTCACCATAAGGTCTCCATCTTGTGACCACAAACTCATTTCAGGATTGAGTGAATTACCGAGTGAATTGAATTGAGTGAAGTGAAATGGAGATGGTATCGAGGTTATACGCTGCCAATGCCAGCATTGCAGGTTCGGCGTTGCCGGTTGTACAATAAATCGTTGTTTATGGGGCAATGTAGCGTTGCCGGTTTTGATATTAATCGTGAAAGACTCGATGAAAATTGGAAGCGCGAAAGTGATATAATAATAATAATGAATCAGATTTAAGAACAAACATTACAGATTAATGAGGCTGTGTCGTTTCAAAGTGCGATCCCTCAATGTTACAAAGTATCTCAAAATACATCATTGAAAACAAACATGGCGTCGAAGTGTACAGGGTGCGTCGAAATACATCATTTAAGAAAAAAAAACCATAACAGTTCCACGAGGCTGTAACTTTTCAACGTGCGATCCCTCAATGTGTACAAGGTATCTCAAAATACATCATTGAAAACAAATATGGCGTCGAAGTGTACAAGGTGCGTCAAAATATATCATTTAAGGAAAAAAATATGTCGGTTTAAAATATGATATCAATGTGTATACAGGGCGTTTCAAAATACATCATTTAAGGAAAAAAAATGTCGGTTTAACAGAAGTCAGAAGTCCAACATGTCAGAAGGACATGTTGTTAACCAAGTTAGCATCATCTGGAGAAGAAGGAGATGGCACCAAAGGTGTCGAGGGGTTACGTATTGTGGAGTTAACATTCGAAAATGGGAAAGCGAAGTATTCCATCGTTGTACAAACGTTCCGATCTTTTTGCGTGCCACCGTTTTGCGTGCGTTTTCGACCGTTTTCGATCGTTTGCGTGCATTTTCAACCGTTTTCCGTGCGTTTTCGACCGGTTATCGTGCGTTTTCAACCGTTTTCCGCGCATTCATTCGTTTTCGTTTCATCGTTATTGTCGTAACTGTTTTTCGTGTTTCAATATGACAGTCATTTATCATTTAACGCGTTCCGCTAACCAAGTAAGCATCATAAGAAAATGACTAAAGTCCATGCTTTGTCATATGAAGATTCATTTTGCGAATTTTCAGACTCTTGAACGGAACCTTGTGGAACACTCAACCTAACTTCTGTTACAGAGTAGTGTCGGTCAGCCAATCAGAATGGAGAAATCAAATATCAGTAGAATAATTGTGTTAGATGAAATTGAACTGGAGAATGTCGGTCGAATAATAATAATAATAGTGATAAAACATTAAACCTTTGAAAGTGACGTAGTCAGCCTGGGAGGTGGTGGCGTGTGTGATGAATTGTGGAAATTAATGAGTTATTAGAAAAAAAATTGTACAACCGTAAGAAGGGCACTGAGTTGTATAATCGCTAATAGTGATCGGATCGTCGCGTACAGCACGTCAAATGAAAGGATAAAAAATGCAGAATTCATCGACGAAGAAAAATCGAAGATGACGCAACATATCAGGAAAGAACTAAGCCAAATCTTCGTTAATGATAGTTGAATCTCAACGTGCAGCACATCAAATGAAAGGGAATCGAATACAGAGTGTACCGACAGAGAAAAAACAAAGATGGCGTAACAAATATAATATCCAACGCCTAATGTGAAATAGCATAGGAAGAATTGCAAATTCAACAAAAATCATTGAACAAACTTGAAATTAAAAAATGTTGGGTTATGAACAACTATAAGTTTATTCCAATTGCAGAAGCTTGATTCAAAACGCAGAATTTATTGACAAAAAAAATGAAAAATCATTGTATACTGAAACATATGATATATTTGAATTCCTTAGGGTTAGAAGGATTCGAATCCATCAAAAAACGACCACTTCCGGTTTCCACTTCCGGTCGTCCGATTCCGATGATTTTGACATCAATGGATTCGTTCAGATGTCAAAAAAACATAGTTAATCATTTTACGAAGCCAAAAGGACCTCATAACCTATTTTCATTATACTAGTCGCAACAGGTCGATGTGGGTACTCATTTCAAATGATTTCATTTGCTGATTATGAAAAAGATGATATCGAGCGTCTAATATGGAATAACAAAGGGAGAATTGCAAATACAAAAAAAAATTGAAAAAACTTGAAATTCAATGTTATTAGGTTACGAACAACTATAAGTGAAATTCAATAGCAGCG
This sequence comes from Leptinotarsa decemlineata, assembly GCF_000500325.1. Classification (NCBI taxonomy): domain Eukaryota; kingdom Metazoa; phylum Arthropoda; class Insecta; order Coleoptera; family Chrysomelidae; genus Leptinotarsa; species Leptinotarsa decemlineata. The sequence goes on from NW_019294111.1 coordinate 23,966, forward strand.
GTTCGAATCATAATCAAACCAGAAGGGGCCTTGAAATTTTGGAGGCGTGGGATTCAAATTCACAAGACACTTTTTCACTATCACAACGTCACCACTAAACTGGCTAGGTTGGCGTGAAGTTGTGTGTAGTTTATAGTGGGGTGAAGAACGAAAGTGACTAAATGAACTATTTCAAGTCTAAAAGCTATGAGCGAAATGTCTAATAAAATACACGACTGCGATCGATCTGTCATTGATTATTATCTGACACGTTCAAAAATACCCGTATGAAATTACCTTCGAATACCCTTATGAAATTACAATTCTCATTTATTTGATTCTTAAAATCATTCATATCTAGTACAGGAGTATTCCTTATGACATTACAATTGTCACTTATACGATTCCTGAAAGCATTCATATCTAATACAGGAGTTTTATATACAAGAGATGACCGCATGAATATAAATCTAGAGCATTTTGGTCACTTTTATCACAGCGAAAAAACATGCATTTTTCAAGCCCTTTTTTCAAATACCCATATGATTTGCAATGTAACGTAAATTATATCGCCCGTTCCCATGTGAACCGCTGACCATGCTGAAGCAGAATCTCGCGATTCTGGGAAACTGATGTGCAAGCATTCTTATCTTCATGCGATGAATACTTCAGTAATTCAGTTATAATTTTGCTCTCACACTGTTAACATCAATTTTCGTTAATAAAATTAAGTTTTAAAAAAGGACTTTGACATCCGAAAGTTATATTTGGCGCAGTCGGTAGGATACTCCAAATTGAACGTATCGAACGTGCAGTTTTCGTTTCAACGATTTATCGGGTATCGAACTTGTTATTTTGTCTTGTGGAGGTGTTTGTGAAGGAGTGGCTCTTCAAACTTCAAGAAACCCAATCCATCGTGGACCTTTACCTACCCTCAACAGGCAGATCATCGGGGAGTGGAACAGAATCGTCCAGTCTCGCAAGGAAGTCTTTCTGGAAATCAAAAATCGAAGAACCAGTCGTATGCATTCGCTTACACACACACACACACATACACACACAAAATCTCATATGAAAAAAAAATCTGAACGATCCATGCACCAGACACTTTAAGGTCACAACGCCTTGACTTCACTGCACAACAAAAATAAAGCAAATAACACGTCATATTGGTGGGAGGAGGATTAGAACCGGGAAAAAATTTCTCAACGATCCATACACCACACCCTTCAAGGTCACATCACCTTGACTTCACCAAACAACAACCAATAAAAAAGCAAATAATACGTCATAGTGGTGGGGGGAGGCTTAGAACCGGCTCAAATCTCCTACTGATGTCATATCATCAAATCATGATTTGAGTGTTATGTTTTGATAATGGAGAGGTCAGCAAAAAATAGGTGCTTGGTGTGGCACTATGTCATAAATATTTGTATGAAACTGAAAATTTGGATAAATTTTGTCCAGTGATGATCGGAGCAGACTTGGAGCTTCTTCTTTTCGACATATACTCATACCTACCGCAGAATATCGTAGAGAAATAGCAAAAGAAGTCATGGGATTCTTACTCTCAAGAGAAAGTAGAGCATGTCAAAAAGAAAGAAACTGTAGCTTTGAATGATGATATTGTGAATAATTCAAATATGTTGTATAGATAATATGTATTTTGAATAAAACCATGTTCAAACTATATTTGCGTATATATATTTGGATAATGAATGGAAGGCTCAGAAATTATTGATTGTTTGATTTATCAATATCGAGCATTTACATGTCAATCTTATTATATTTCAGTTTGAATAGAACCGATAAGTGCATTATAAGAAAAAACAGCAACGTATAGGATGATTGCACATACTTTGGTTTGTGGAAACTTTATTTTCCGTGTCTCAAACTCTTTCTTGATGTCGACAGTAAAAGACTTCAGAGCATTGGGTTGGTGAGAGCGGTCAATAATGAAAGGTGGACTACTGCGGAAGCTGCCGATATCCATCATTGGTTCACTTTATAGCTTTATCATAGTGGCTTCATCGGAAGTTTTCATATGCATAGTAGGCTGATTTTTTGCCGAAAACCAGATTCCAACGCTCATATGGGTATACTTCAGAGTTCAAATACAGACAAATATTATTAATACTCGCATTTATGAATTTTGTTACATCCATTGATATACTCTCAAATTGGTCGGTGTTTTGGAAGCCGGTAGTGATGTAGTGAGGTCTCTCCAAATTGTTGGTTGTCTTCACGGCCCATATATATGAGGTTGAATCACAAAGTATGGATAATTCATTGGGAGCTCACATAAGATAAGCCACCTTCACTTTAGCATTATCACCATTTTTATTGATGCGGTTCAGTAGTATTAGTTTCTGGCGATATTGCAGCCCAATATATCTGGTTTTCCATTGTATTTTGTTTATATCCAAATTTGCATCGACTTTTCCAATGAATCGAATTTTTTAATGAACGTACTGTAATTTGCTCCTTCTCCATATTCAGTATTTCCTTACTGTATATTCACGATTATATTTTGTATTCTGTAACTCGAGGGAACATAGTACTGTTTTCCTTCTCGAAATAAATAATTCTCAGAAACTTAAATTTCAAAAGTAACATAAAGCAAATTGGTGCGGTCCACGGTAGAATCCTTCAACACGAGATGGATGACAGAGCAGCATGACCGATAGTGGTGGATCCCAATTCTTCAAAGGAATGAGCAAGGACAACAAAGTCTAACACAAACCATGACCCGAAACACTCTCTTGGCAGAATCAGAACCCACCATAGGACAAATAGTAAGAGCCGGAAACCAGATTACATGCTCGATGCTACGTAAAGAGTACTAAGAGGGCTGTAACTCTTGCGACCCTTACTACATCGCCTTTGAAAATGTCTACCACAGCAGTAGACGTCAGGCATAAAACTTGAAGACTACGGCCAGAAAACCCGGAAAATAGCTTTCATACAGTTATCTCCGGCCGTGAAAGTTTACATTCTTTGAGTGCAAATACTATCCAGTACAAAAAAACCACAGCCCTTCATTCAACAAAAATTTATCAATCTCTGTTAAAGATAGGAGTACAGTGGAAATGAATGTGAAGTAAGGCCACAAAACCTTCAAAATTTCCAAAGACCAAACTTTCAATTCTGAAATTTCATAAGGAAATGAAAATGTTGAAATAAATTTCGAAATATTAATCTCTCCCAACTACCTACACAGCAGGGTGTGGTAAACGTCTGCCGAAAAACAACTACTCTCCCGGCTAAAACCACTCTGGATATTGAATTATATCCAACAGACATTTATGCAAGATTCCTCACAGAGATTAGTCTCGCAGATTTTTCTCGTTCAACCAACAGCAGGACCATGCTGGAATTATTCAAGTAGATCACCTGCAGACCGCGGTTTCGAAGTATTACCTCTCGTCAGTACAGGAAATATCCTACCCAGACAGCAAAGTCTGGGACTCGATTAACTTTAACCCGGCTCCGATACATATATGAAACCTTCGTCTGGACAAAGGTTTCATATATGTAGCGGAGCCGTGTTGAAATTAATATGACGATTGTTAACTAGTAACAACTCCATCTCGTGAACAAAGATTCAAGCCGGAGAAGTAGTTGTTTTCGACAGACGTTCACCACACCCTACTGTGTAGGTAGTTGCGAGAGATTAATATTTCGAAATATTGATTTCCTTATACGTATGTATCTCTCCTCGATAGTTTTCACTTTTGATTTCTGAAATTTCAAACCCAATATATTTCCAACTGTAAAAAATAATTGTGTTTAGAATATCAAGATAAAACATTGGCGACGAGGATGGAAATGAATCAAAATAATCAGTTGTGGCAGTTGTCGAAATAACAGATATGGTGGCCACATTTATTGGACATTTAAATAAGTTTGATTATGAAATCTCAGATTGGACAATTTTTTTTGCACAATTCAAACAATTTGTCGATTTAAATGAGATCTCTCATGACAAGAAGAAAGCAGCTCTATTGCTAAACTGCTTAAGTGAAGGTACCTATAAAATATATGTTTTTCCGTTAACCAGCTGTCGCACCC
>NW_019294112.1:7951-28015 GCF_000500325.1 Leptinotarsa decemlineata
TTGTTATTTGTTTAAAATGTGGCGTCCTTGGACAAGTACTAATAGTAATAACGAGTGTGATAACAACGCAGACTTTTTCCTGTATAGTGATTCAAATAGCGATGGTGAACAATGCGAAAAAGAGATACCAGTGAATAAGATTTGGATGCATTTGAATATTGAAACACAGAGTAGGTTTCAACGTATATAAGAATCTATATCTCAAATTTGGTTTCGAGGGAAACAAACTATTACAAGCAACATCAGATTTGACGGAAACTCCTTTCTCAACTGTATGTAAAATAGTCAAAAACAAATCTTATGAACGCAAGATGCGATGTGGTACGGAATTACCAAAACCTTTAGATTTTTAGATGTTCATTTAATAAAATCATTGAAAAAGTCAATATACGACTGTTACAAAAGCAACGAGATTCCTACAACTGAAATCATAAGGAAGAAATTGAATACTTCCGGGCATAACGTGAGCTGCTGTGACAAAACTCTTCAGAATTGGATAAAGAAACTAGAATTTAGATTTGAAATAATAAAGGCGATGACGGGTGAAACAGCAGGAGTAGTGTCATGAATAAGAAATAAAGCGCCTTATTGTAGTTCCAGCCATTGAATCCTGCATAAAGAAGCATTTGCGATGAAGCAAGCGTCGTCAAATCTAAAATTAGTTATAGATCAAGCGATAAAAATAATTCATTTTATTAAATCACGACCACTAAAATCCCGATTGTTCTCATTATTATGTGAAGATTATGACAGCAAACATAAAACACTGCTGCTCCATACAGAAGTACGATGGCTGTCTAAGGGTAAAACTTTAACAAGGCTATTTGAACATAAAGCCGAATTACAAATATTTGTTTCAGATACTTCTTTCAATTTGAAATACCATTTGTATGATTAAACTTAGTTGTTCCGACTGTCCTTTATGGCAGATATCTTCAAAAAACTGAACGAATTAAATTTATCATCGCAAAGTAAACAGACAACAGTGTTCGGGCCTGTAACAAAATGACTGTGTTAAAAAAAATTGATTTTCTGATTATTTGCGTTGGTAAGAAAGAAATAGGANAAATTGATTTTCTGATTATTTGCATTGGTAAGAAAGAAATAGGAAGCTCATGTCACTCAGTGAGTTTGTGAGCGATAACGACTCAGAAATATTTCAAGATGATGTACTTGAAGAATTGGTCAAATATTTCACTTCGATGCGCGCAAAAGCCCGAAAGTATGTCAAACAAGATATATGAATCTTTTTAAGAAATTTCATCAGACACAAGTATGGAGTTGCTGTTTAAAATGACGCCTCCCAACGATTTTTGGAGCAGAATCCATGATGAATATCCAAAGCTTGCCAAAATGGCTCTGAATATTCTTCTTCCCTTCTCGACAACAAATTTATGCGGAAATAGACTGAACATCGAACCTGATATGAAACTTCAACTATCTTGTATCAAATCTTATATCAACCAAGTGATGAAAAATAAAAACAGTTTCATACCTCCCATTAGTTGGATTTTTTCTTATTTTTTATTATCTTCTATTATTATACTTGTAATGTAAGTAAGTAATAAGTAACTGTAGCATTGTACTTTTATTTTGCTTATTAATGAAGAATGCATGTTCAAAAACTATTGTTTTATTGTAGGGTCCCGTCACAAAAAAGTTTGAGAACCGCTGCTATTCGTTTGAATTANCAAATATACCTACATGGGAAAGTTTTTGGCTTTCTACGTCTCCATCTTTATACAAAAACAATGTGGGAATCTTCCAAAGGAACCTGACTTGTGGCTCTTACCAAAAACTATATATTTGGCCAAACAGGAAGCACATTTGCCCAAAGAATGAAAGAGCATAGAAGTACTTTTGTGAATAGAAATACCAATTTCACATTTGCAAATCATCTTTTGGCAGAAAGATATGAGTTCATTCATGAATACGACGTGTTACATTTGGAAGAAAACATTTGAAACTCAATCTTCTAGAATGTTCAGAAATCAATAGATTCAATAATTCGGGTAATTCACTGAATAATCAATTAGAATTGAATAACTCCCTGTTGGGAATATAAATAAAATTCAAAATAAGTTGCCTTAAACACTGTTACGCCACTGTGTAATTGTCTAGTTGTCAAGGGATATCTACCTACCTTAGGGAACCAATAGCCTGTGTCCTGTTTTCTTTACATCTCGCTTGAGAGTAATCTCATTCAGTACAGTATGGTTTTAGCATAACAGAATAAAGGTATATTAGATATACCTATTTGTAGTTAAGTACAAAGTGTTAGTTTATTGTGGAGAATATAAAGGTTCTCATTTGTATAAGCTTAGTGTTTCTCACATCAAATTAAACAGATCAAACCAATTGTCGTATTCGACATTCTGTGAAATCTGTTAACTAGGTGTGACAGAATAAAGTGTGTTACCTAATTACCTACGTCGCATTATTTAATAGTATTCAGTCCACTAGAAAGGAACCAGCAAGCAAGCCCAAAAACCAAAATGGGGACCCAACACTCCCTGTTACTAAATAGTTTTTCAAATGTGGAAATTGGAACATAAGTTCAGGTAATTTAATTTATTATTAAGTCAGGTACTTGAAATTTAGGTACTTCAAATTGTAAAATTATGTATATTAAGCATTGAATAATTAGAATACTCGTATGGTTAGTAAAGACACGCCTGAGAAAGCCATTGTATAGCTAAACACGTGTTGCGTTTTTGTAAAACTGTTTAGTGAAAATCTCACAATGAAATGGTTTTTGTACAGCTGTCATTAAAAGTGACATTTCTAATGGTTGTCAAGAGTATTGAAAGATGAAGTTTGCAAAGTAATGTTTTAACATTAGTGTTGAAAGTATTTTTAACACGATTTTTTTCGACCAAATAGCAATAAACAAATAGTATATTGTATAACAAGTGCGTGAAATCGACTTTTTTACACAAGCGTGAGGGCTCGTGTCGCAAACAACGCGAGTGTAAAAAAGTCTTCACGCACATGTTGCACACTATACTTTTTCTACGACCATACAGAGAAAATTAAGCACCATTAGTTTAAAGAGCTTTATTAAATTTCAGAATAATTAGTAAGTACCTATATTATAAAATTAACAATTAATTCTTATACTGAGATTATTATTTTTGGTTTTCATTCTGATGTGGAATAATAATGATTATTAATAGTAATATTGGAACCTGTGACCATTCCAAAACTTACACCTGCAGCATTTGATTTTTGTATTAGTGTGTTTCTTGACTTGGAAAAAAATATTAATAATTAACTCTCAACAATGAGCTCACAACAATAATGATCAAGCTATTTTGACAGTTTATTTATGATTTATTGCTGCTCTTAAACAAAAGATGCACTAAGGCCGCCTATCAGCGAAATATTCATGTATTAGGTCTTATGGACAGAATACAATATATTTCTTATGAGTATATTCCACGCACTGGTAATGAAAACACTTGAATGTACCATACAATTAAATTCTGTTACAAATGTATTATATACATTAATAACATTATTATTATTTATGAACATTATTATGAAAAGTACAATTAGAACAACTGCTGATATTAATACCTTGCGATATTGAAGAGCCTTGTAATATATTTGAACTATCTGAGTTGACAATTTCATGGGCATTAACATTTAATTCTTGAAGTGAAGAGGAAGATGCTGTAACGCTGGAGCTAGCTGTTGGGATTATTCTTTCGGCAATAGACTTTTTATAAGAAATAGATTCATCGATGTAACCCTCAGCTACTGTTGTAGACTTCCATCCTCCATGCTTCTTAATATCCATTATATTTGCTCCTGATTCTGCTAGCAAAGAAGTAAAAGTCCTTCCGAAACAGTGACCTGTATCCTGTAGATTCCTTCGGTTCCGGGAGGTTTAAGAATGCTATTAACTTGAAATATTTGCTTGTATCAACACCATTTTCAACGAGGGCACTCGACTTTATCATTAAAAACTTTCTCCACAAAGTTGACAAGTTTCATATTTTTTATTTCTCTTCTAGATAGGCTAAGAAGACGGTTTCGCTGAAATTTCCTTCGACGTTTTCAAATCTACCCCAGCGATTGTCGAAAGAACAAAGGGTCATGACTGAATGGTGGTGGCGGTATGAAAGTCCTCAGACATCAGTACCGCGTTTCACAACGTACCCCTACCCGGCTGGGGTGAGATGGATGAAAAATTGTTCATCTGTTAACGGGGGACATGAGGGCCTCATTCGGGGAGTCGGGGCCTTTTAAAACGTGAGGGGTCGTCTACAGCATAGTCTATAGCTTCCCTAACTAACGGGTAATCGTCAGCTCAGAAGTGGAATTTACGTATCACGTAACACTTTTAGTACTTAGCACGATGTTAGTATTTAATGTAAGTGGTCGTGGTCCGAATTGTGCTCGCAGCACTTACGACGTTTGAACTGCTAACGTCAGTTCCGATTTACGTGAGCGCGCCAACATATGTTTGCAGTGTTAATAATTCGGACCGCTTGTGCTTACGAATTCCATAAGTTAAACATAACCTAACAAGGCATTTTTTGAAACAAATATGAATGGAGTATGTGGTGTAGCTGATAAAGATCGGAAAATGCTAGCATTTTCTGCAATCGGGGAAAGTGACGAGACTGATATTGATGTGGAAGATATATTAGATATTTCGTCATCATCGAGTAGCTCCGAAGATGAACTGGTTAACACAATGCTCGTGTTGAACAAAAAGCGAGGAAAATTGGAGCTTATTGGACTTCGTATTCAACGGTACGTCGAAGAAACAATTCCCAGTTTCTTCAATTGACACGGAAAAATTCACTGAGATTTTAATAAATTTTATTTCGTACGCTTGAATTCACAGAAATAACTCACTCGATAGTTCAAATAAATGGCGCAAAATAACGTCAATGTTCACAGTGCTAACGATCTTATCCGCGAGTACTGTGAGCACTACGGTGTGACGTCACATGTGACGTCATAGCGTTCACAACGCTAACGGTGAGCGTGAAAAGCACGAATCGGACCGAGCGTTGTTACGCTATCATAAGCGCTGTGAACGTGATTCAGACCACGGCCAGTATCAACTGACATCGTAGTGTCATTGCCCTGTGGTGGTCATGGTAAGTACTATGGGCTCTGTATTCTTTAGTAAAAGCGTAGGTATTGAACATTTCGTATCAGTCTAAGAGGAGATTGACTTTTCAAATAACAAATTCCCTGCTTTCAACATATATTTCTGAAATAGTCGACTTTTTGAAAACGTTGAGTCATTGCAAAAACCGGGTAATTTCAAACGTACTTGTAGGAAATTTAACTATTCATCATTGGCAACAATGGCGGGTACCAAAATGTTAATATCAGAGTGAGGTTAATATAGTGTCAATTCAATTTTTTGTAAATATCTTTTTTCCTATTGTTTGAAAAATAAGCATTACCAAACAACTTCACAATTATCGTTTATACTAGTGATGCATTAAAATTTTATTATGGAATTTTTGGTCGAATCCTCCAAAATATGTAGGTTATGTCTTGGAAAAGGCACAAAATGTATTTTTGATTTCGATCCTCCGATCGTATATAAGTTGAAACAATGTGCCTCAATAGAGGTAAGTGTACATTAATTACCCTTTTACATCATACACCTGATGATACTTTCTGAAACATAGTGAAAGCATATCAAAAAGTGAAAAAATTTTAAATATTTTTTCCGTTATTGATTCATAACAGAAACATTTCCATTCCATAATTTTTTTAAATCAATAATCATATTTTCAGTTGGAAATTGGAGATGGACTCCCAGATCACATTTGTGATGATTGTTTGAAAAAAATGGAGGATACAATATCTTTCAGAGAATTATGTGAAAACAATGACAGGCTACTGAGAAAAACTCCTAAAAAGTCTGTTGATGATCAGTCCAGTACAAACATTAGTGCAAATCTAATTAGTGGTAGGGATAAATATACATTTTTCGATACTTTCAGTTATCATTCAGGTCTGTTGAATGTTAAATGAATCTGTCCATTCAGAAAAGTTGTTTCAGAAGATGATTTGAAGTCCGAAAAACTTTTAATATGTATCTAATATGTCTGATGGTTTTTAACACGCTAAGCGCCATGAGATATAATGCACATGCCGCACCTCATTTTGATCCCTAGGCTTCGTAACACATATGTTGTGGCTCATTGCAATCAGTTCAATTTGGCATCATAGCACAGCAGTTAGTCACGCTATACCGGTTTCTTTATGGGGAATGAAAGAGCGTGGCCCAGAGAGACAACAAATACTTTTGATCCATGAGATTTGTTGGATTTTCAGCGATTGTGCGACACAGCGTGTATGTCTCTTTTTTTGTGTGGTTTTAGAATTTGACCTAAAACTAAGAACTACTCAAGAGATAACATTTATTAGGAATGAATCACAAATATTTAGACAAAAGTGTTTTCTTTCATTTCATTTAAGTGATCAAGAATTACCATGAAGTAAACAAGTCATGAATCACAAATATGAGTTACAAATAATATAAATGAAAGTATTCCGTTTTTTAAGTTTGCATAAAATGATGGTCAACAAAAAAACATGTTACACAGTAACATTTGTTGCAGCCAACACATCGATATTTCGTACTGAGGCCTTATTCAATGTTTCTTTTCCTTCTTACTCAGCTTTCATATCACGGTAACACACAATACAGCGCAAACGGGAAGACTGCTCCAAAAAATGTCCACTTTCTGGCGTTCTTGATTCATCTTCAACATTTCTGTTGTTTCAGAAATTCGTAACAAAGATAGGCATAATTTTTCTCTAAACTCAGTAATGGAGATTTTGTCTTGTGTAACCTCCTTGAAAGCTAAGTGGGCATTGACAATGGCGGAGCCTAATAATATCCCAATTGCAAGTTTTCTGTACCACTTAGTACCTCGACGTACACAATGCGAGTAAGCTTTGATCTGATCTGCCAAATCAACATACGATTTTGCTTTATTTTAATCTAAAATCACCTCAGGTTTTTCAATGTTACCACCTCTTGTTGAATTGTCTTTATATTTTAAGGAGTGTGCTCAGAACAAGTACATCCCTTTTATCACGCCACTTACAAACCATAATTCCTGTCCCACTTTCTTTTGCAAAAATTTCTTTGGGCTTGAGCTTCTTCTGCACAACTTCTTTCGGATTGTATTTTCTGTTATTACGCAAAGTGCCAACCAAATACGTTTGTCTATTCAGGAGTTTGGTAGCTAATGAGACACTAGTAAACTAATTGTCAATAAATAATTGGCGACCTGAATCTAGCAAGTTTTGCATGAGAGAAAACACAACATTTGAAGATGTTTATCCTCCTTGAGCTTTATCAGTGCCACAATAAATTTGAAAGTTGTATGTATAGCCACCTTCACAGCATAGTTTTTAAAATGAAGACGTGAAACGAGGTTTAACATCAAATACACAAGTAATTTGTAACATATAAGTTCACACAAGTGAAAGTATCTATAAGTCTTTTACATAATGGAATCGACTGATACTTGATGAAAATATATAACTAACGTATTGAAAAAACACTTTTTTGTGAGATCACTAAACAGCTTTACAAAAATGCAACACGTGTTTTGCCATACAATGGCTTTGTTCGAAGAGAGAAATTCGTTTTCGGGTCTTTGGATTATACTGTGGTAAGCTGCTAATTTATGTTGCTGTGGGAATAGATGTTCAAAGTTATGTGTATGGATTGGTTTATGGTAAATTGTGTTTGTTATTAATTTTTGTAATCGTGAGGTCTAAAAAGTTTGTCGAATTATTAGTCTTTAGATCTATTGTGATTTTAATATCCCCATTATTATTAAAGTTTTTGTGTGCGAAAAATAACTAATTGTCTATGTCTTCCTGTGAAACAAGCTATCACATTGTCAACATACTTATACCATTAAATACATTTTTGGAAAATTGCATGTCTTTGTATAGTTTTTTCGAAGATTACCCATTATGAGGCCTTTTTTNGGAGGGGGCTTAGAGGATTGCCCATTATGAGGCCTTTTTTGTTGTTATACAGGGGTGACAATTTGAAAACTTACAACCTGAACAACCAAACTTACCAACCGAATAAAATATAAGAAATCACTAAAAACAACTTCCATAATAGAGAGGGGGAAACAAAATAATGTAACAGGAATTTTGTTTTCACTTACCCCCTCGTCCCCAGCCACCCTAACTTTAAAGTTTTGAATGGCAACCTCCTACTTATGATACCTTATCCAAAAGCCCCTAAGAAATGCTCTTCAATGGTTATCTACAAAGGTACATTCGATGTAGTAGTTTTTGCTTTATCAAATAAAGCACTATTTATTCAAATTGAAATTTTATTTTCTATTATTAGTTTAAGAAATGTTCAAAATGATTTCCATGTCTTTCAACCGATTTTAGATAGCCCCAGAGAAAGAAATCAAGAGATGAATCCGGGTATCTAGGAGGCCATTCAACGTAACCTAACCATTGTCCAACTGGAACTACATAATGAGAAGGTGCCCCATCCTGTTGAAAATGTAATACATTTTCTTCTAAAGATGAAGGTGCCGTGTATGTCTTTCTAATTCTCTAACTCATGAACTATCCAAGGTTCGATAGATCTTTCTAGCATGTGAGCATTCATTTTGCCACTCGAATTTCTTTCTATAAATAATGTACCTGTAGCTGCAACTCCCAATATACCAGCCCAAACATTAACTTTTTCAGGGTATTGTTTATGCCCTTCTCTAAATAAACGTGGGTCCTCGTCATTCCAGTAATGACAGTTTTATTTATTTGCATGCCCAATCAAATAAAAAGTGCACTCGTCACTAAAGCAAATATTTTTGATGAGTCGAAGTTCTGCGATAATTCTAGCTGTCATAATTTCACAAAATTTAAATATTCTGTCGGGGTCATCATCACCAAGTTCTTGAAGGATTTGCATTTTGTATGGATGAAATTCATATAATTTAGGTACTTTCCTTACAGATTCGTGGGATAGTCCGGTTGCTGTAGCTACCTGACGAGTCGATAAAGTAGGATTCACTACAAACTGTCAGAGAACTTCAATTTGCGTTGCAATCCTTTTTTTATTCGTGACTGTACCAGTTTTTTTCAATTTTTCCACTAATTGGCGAATCTACACGTAATTTACAACTTACTACATCGAATGTTACTTTGTGGGGTACAATTGAAGGGCATTTCTCAAGAGCTTTTACATAAGGTATCACAAGTACGGGGTTGTCGTTTAAGAATATAAAGTTGGGGTGGCTCCCTATTATGGAAGTTATTTTCAGCGATTTCTTATATTTTATTTGGTTGCTCAGATATAACCATTGCAAGTTTTCAAATTGTCACCCTGTATGTAGTATTAAATTCAAAATAATTTTGGTTGCGACATAATGACAATCGTGAGAGGATATCCGAGAGTTCATGGATTTGTATGATTTTTGAGAAGCATTTCACCTAAAGTTTGTATGAATATTCTGGAGGAATACTTGAGAATAATTGAGAGAAACTAATTCAGAATTAGGTGACAGATTAATGTTATAGATGTTTTTTATTACTTGGTTGTAGTTTTTGATACTGAGTGACGATGGAATTTGGAAATTTTATATGTTGGTGCTGTTAGAAACGACACCTCTGTTCTAACAGGAGGATGTTGTTCATGAAGTTTAATGAATGAAAATAGTTGTGGAGTTTGAGGATTTGACATGATGCTTTTGTATCTGTCTTCAAGTTTGATAAGTGAAGTAGCTTGTTGGGTGGCACTTTTAACTGTGGTTTGAAATTTTTTGGTTGGTTTTTTATGGAACAATAACCGATTGTGTTGTGTATATAAATGTCTTTGGGGAGATAGCAATAACTGTGTTCTCTTTAGATAAAGTGAATGTGATGTTGTTGCTATTGATTGTTTGTTTTATCGATTTCAGTGTTCTCTGTTCGGAATTGTAGTCTAAAATAGAAATACAATTTTCAATGATGTCTGCTGCTCTAAGTTTCAAGTTAATATTTAAGGTTATAGATTTGAGTGTAATTTGTGTTTCGATACCTAAGATATATAGGTTCTTAGTTGACTATAATGTTTTCATGTTATGTTTGAATCCTTTATTTTCTAATTGGATTTGCGTATCGGTTAAGTTAACAAATCTATCATAAAACTGGTAGTCTGAAATTTAATGGTTTAACTTTGTGTTTCTGAGTAATACATTTCTTATGATTGACGATTTTAAGTTCTTCCTTGATGTTGGTGTCAAAAATATGAAATTCAATGAAATGCAATCTGTGGCTTAGTTCTGTATGTATTACCGTGAGGAAGACGTTAAAGATGCCTCTTTTGTTGTACTGGATTTTCTTTTCCTGGAGTCATTTCTTGTGTCCTTGTTGGATGCCTGTTCTTGCTGGAAAACTTTTGTTGTCTGTCTTAGTTTTTATGAACTTAGGTATAACGTTATTTCTGGAACACTTGTTGAAAAACTACAGATTTTGATTTCCAGACAGAAATTATGCTGGTATGAGGAAGTTATCAAAAATGTTTGATTAAACAATAATAACAGCTTTTTGATAATAAGAGAATATAAGCAATCAAATAATCATAATATGACAATCATCATTTCTTTGATGATTTTGGAAAATAAATTAACTGTTTTAGATTTTCCATTTTCTCATGCAATTTATTAAAAACATCTAAATAAATTGAAATAGTATTATTCTTTCCTTTGGTAGTATATATTACATCAAGATGAAAATTATTGAAACTTTTGTATTATGATCACGCAATTTAGATTTTTTAATAATTGAATATTATTTTTAAGGAGATTTTCAGACAATTCGTTTACGAATTTAGCTTTTTCAAAGTCATAAGTTTTATATTGTTCATATTTTTTTGCTTAAAAATCATGAAAACTGTTTTTTCTTGGTTGATTGTTAAATTGAGGTAATTTAACCATTTCTCAATTTTTTTCATGTCATTATTTATATTCATTTTTAATGAATTCTTATCTTTTTCTGAAAATAGAAAATTGGGGCTTAAACCAAAACTTGTGTGACACCCTAGAGTAAGTGGTTTGTGGTGACACCAGAAGTTTATACTGTTTCAAAACAATTTTTCATCACTACATATTGATTTCGCTTTTGATAATGTTGATGTTATGAATAAATTTGATTTTTTATGTGTAGTTTGGAAATTTCTAGGTCGACGTTAACAACTAGTAATAAAATGTTTCATTTGTCAAATTGACTTGGTTCCTTTGTTATTCTGAAATATGCATTTTTTTTAAGGAGAATAAAAAAGTATGAGTGTTCTTTATGTGGAAAAAAGTTTTATATTCCAAAATACTTAAAAATTCACGAGAGAATTCATAAAGGAGAAAAACCAATTACCTGTTCAATTTGCTCAAAATCATTTTCTTATCCAGGAAGTCTTCAAAAACACCTCAAAGTACACACAGGTATGTAACATTTAGTTTTTTTTCTAAATGCTGTCATGTATTTAAACGGTGCATAATTTTTGTGCTGCTTTTTGTTTTTTTTAGAACTTACACGATTATGAGAAAAAATTAATATAAAAAATCTGCACCAATATTAAAAGGGTATGTAGACCACCATTGTGTAAATACCTTCCCAAATATAAGAAATTAAGTATATTTGCTGAAATGCATTAAGATTAATTTATATTTCATCTATGAGTGTTGTTTATTTTCAATATATTCCTTATTTGGAACTTTTTTTGGGAGTAGGAGAGGATCCTTATTTGGAAGTGCTCTGCAGCGGGTGGTGTTAGAATACCCCTGCAAAGCACGTACTATGTGCCTGCCACGCCGCGAACCGCTACAGGATCAGATTTTCAGCGTTTGGCAGAGTCTTACTATTGCCACTGACCTGAACGTTCAAATAAGTAGCCGGATTTATGTGGTGGAGTTCGAATAGGTGTGAGACGTAATAAACTCTCGAGGGCTACTGTGGAGAGTCGAATAAACCCACTCATTTTAGATCTACCTACCTACCGTCATTAAAGAATGTGTTCTGGATATTTTGGATCTGATTTTTTGTCTATTTTTATAATAACTTTCAAATACCATGTTTTGGATATGTGTGATTGATGACTCGTTTACTTTATGATAATTCATGATCACTTAAATGAAATGCATAAAAACACTTCTGTCTAAATACCACTGGTAGATTTTATTTATATGACTGGTTTCGGGTTTGACCAGATTATCAAGTATAAAACTGTTCGTTCGAAACCAGTTGTATTTAGACAAAACTGTTTTTATTCAATTCTTTTAAGTGACCATGTTTTTGAGATTCTCTTCCTTTTGTTCCTCTTAATGAACTGTTGCAATTCTACTTTTATCAATGTTCCAAACTCATTAAACTTTTTTTAGAAATACTGCTAAAAGTTTCACAAAAAACATTAAAAGTAATATTTTTTAGGTGAAAGTTCTTATTGGTGCAAGATATGCAGCAAAAACTTTTCATGTTCTTTTACTCTCAAAAACCATATCAAGATACATTCCAATGAAAAGACTTTTGTATGTCAGCATTGTGGGAAAACGTTCAGATATCTGTCAAATCTGGTCCGGCATAATCGATCACATACAGGAGATAGACCCTATACTTGTAACGTTTGCTCAAAAGCATTCAAAACAAGTTCGGATAGGAAAGCCCACATGTTGGTACACACTGGGGAAAAAAGGTAATGGCATTTAATATTAAGCTGGGCTTTCGAAGATACAGTCGAAGGTCCTGATTCATCATTAATGACTGGGTTTGAATTCTCCCATCACTCAGAAATTAAATAGTCACGAAAATGTTAACACCGATTACGAAAATACATACTCTGCTCCGAAAAAGTAGCCTCCGCTGCAGTGTATACGCTAATTGCTTATAATATGAAATAGAGGGTACCATAATTACGTTATTCAACGTAGATAAGCTCGTACTTCAACTGTATTTTTCAATAATTATATCGGTACAGTTGGGTGAAATGCATATCTTTCACCTCGAACCAATCAGGTTAACCATATTCATAACTCACTAGTTTAGAGGTCAACACAGATGAGCGAATTCAAGTTTACAGTGGAATTTGCTTATTTTCATTAACAGGATGATGCAACAATGAAAAATGACGAAAAATATATTTTGACATTAGTCATCTTTACCTTTCTATTTGCATGACATTCCAGATGAAGATGGAAAAAAAATTTCTTATACCATTGAATTTTTGATAGGTGTGAAAAATGACAAGGACCGAACTGACTATTGAGGAGGAACGTCAGTTACTTCTTCTTTTAGAAGGTGATATTTCTGATATTGATATGGAAGAATCTGACGATGAAAATAATTATAGGGTTACCGATCCGCCGGGTCCGCTTGTAGATCATCATACTGATCCTCCCATCACCTCGACAAATATTGGGATTGCATATGAAGTAGATGAGAAAGACTCTGAATCCGAAGACGATTTACCATTGGCACATTTCCAGAAAAATCGTAGTGAGGTAATCAACAAACAAAAAAAGAAAAAAAAAGGAATATATCAGATGAAGTAACTTCGGAGTGCAGCCTCACATTTTCTGAACCACCTGATCCAGAAATGACACCATTTTCTTACTTCAAATATTTCTTCACAGACGATTTGATCAGTCATATTGCACCAGACAAACTTATATTCAGTCGAAAAAACGGGCTCCTCAATAAACTCAAATTCTGAGGAGATTGAGAAATTTTTGGGGATGCATATCCTGAGTGGAATTGTAAAAATGCCCAGCTACCGAATGTATTGGGCAGAAGCCAGTCGATATGGTCCAATTGCTGACATAATGTCCCGAAATAGGTTCGATACACTCCGAAATTTCTTACATCTGAATGATAACTCTAAGATGAAGTCACAAGAGGATACAGAATAAGACAAGTTGTCATGAGATTGTGTGATAGTTTACCCAAAGCAAGAAATCACAAAATATATTGTGACAATTGGTTTTCATCCCCAGAACCATTTCCCAAGCTGAAAGAATGGGGAATACTTGCTGTTGGAACTGTTAGGAGTAACAGGTTGCCTAACTGCCAACTGAAGGTAGGCAAAACACTGAAATAGGAAAGGAAGAGGTTATTTTGATTTCTGCTATGAAGATGGGAGAAACATGGTTGCGGTGAAATGGTTCGATAATAAATTTGTCCATCTCATTTCATCTTACAAAGGAGTTCATCCCGTTGGTGCCGTACAACGGTGGAGTGTTGCCGAAAAACGACACATTGAAGTCCAACGCCCTGAAATTGTGAAACATTACAACTTATTCATGGGAGGAGTTGACTTACATAATATGTTGGTAGCTCTTTACAGAATAAATTTTTCAGTCAAGAGATTCTTTTTACGAATCTTCTTCAACATCATTGACATGTGTGTGGTGAATGCTTGGCTACTGTATCGCCGTCACAAGAACCAAAAAAATGAAAAATATGAACCACTGATTGCATTCAGATCCAACATTGCACATTGATTCTTGAAGACAGGTAAAGAAATCAATCGAAAACGAGGAAGACCATCATCATCATCTTCTTCACCAAGAGCAACACTCCCTCCTACAAAAAGTGTCAAAGTTATTGCCCCGATAGATGAAGTTCGATATGATCGAATTGGACAATACATATTGAACCGAAGCAAAGGTGCAGGCTTTGTATCAGGGCATTTTCAAGAGTGAAGTGCGAAAAATGTGGAATGGTATTATGCCTTACAAAAGATGAAACCTGTTTCAAGGAATATCACTTCAAATAAGTTGAAAGTTTTATATATTTCCTAAATTGATAATTCATAAATAATAAATGAAAAACTGAACTTGTTTTTCAATTTCATTTATGTAATAATTCAAATTCACATACATGCATTATGCCCAATGATGCCTGCCATATGGCATCATCAGGGTTTTACCTCAAAAAAAAAATCATCATCGGAATCGAAATTTATCATCTTCCCTGTCAAACCCAACTTCTATATCCCAATACAATTTTATGTTTTGTTTGGTATGACGAATAGTTTCAGCCCATACATCAGGTGTAGCTTTGTCTAAAGCTTCTTTACATATAGCCTGGGATTTTTCAGCTGAAATGCCATCTCTTTCCATAGTATCCCTTTAAAAAATTTTTGGTTATCCCCAAATATGTTCGATGGTATTAAACATGCAGTGATACGGTGGAAGACAAGCACTTGATGCCCATATTATTCTGCAAGTGTATCAGCTTCATATATAGGTGGTGGTTTATTCCTACAACGTAAATGCGGCTTCGCTCGCATTTATTTAAATAAGTGTCAGTACCAAGTGATTCTCACCAGGCTCCGCACTGGCCATACCAAGCTAACACATCAACACGTCCTTCAACGAGATGTGGCCAGAAAATGTGAAACCTGCCAAACAAACCTTAATGTAAACCACATTCTTCTGGATTGTCCATCTTATACTTAAATTACATACACTCCAATTTGATACACATTCAAGAAAATTCACAAAAGTTCACTACAAACGGTAACAGCCATTCTTATAATACTAGGAACAAGGATAATATTAGAGCACCAAACCAAAGACTAGAAATAACAAGGAGATGTAACTTATACATATCATTGTACAACTCACTGCCCCAATCAATGAAAAATGCAACCCTCACTAATTTCAAACGGAAACTGAAAAAACATCTCTCAGAGAATGCTCACTATGATGCGTCTGACTTCAGCTTTACAGAGTGACTATCGTCAATGTAGGTACTGTCTCTATGTATATTTATTTTTACATTTATATATTTATTAATTTTATTTTCTGCTTGTATCATATACAATTTGTATGTACTACCTACTCCTTTTCGGTAATTTTAATTGTAATTTACATTTATTTTATACATTATTGACTTGTCATAGCACTAAGGTGTAATAACTTGACCAATAAAAAATCTAATAAAAAAAAATCTTACCAACGATAGAGACGGCGTACCCGGTGACCTACGACCAATCCTCACCCCTCAGAACATTGATAGTGTGTAAATATATTATGTGACATAAAATGTATCGAACCCCGCTAATAACCCATATGGTTGATGCGGGTAAACTTGAAATTTAAAAAAAAGTGTCAATACAATAGAAATAAATCAATATGAGAACTATATTTTAATGCTTGGCTGGGATTTTTTTAAATTATTACATACCATGAAGTTTCGAAAATTTGAAATATGCTTAATTGAATTGCAACAACAAATGTTGAAATAATTAAGTGGCATTTAACCACAAAAATGACACCTAGCCTAAAAATAAAAATGACAGAAGAAAATAACCATAAATATAGAAAATTTCCAGCAGCTGAAACTATAGTCAATTGGATTGGATATTGTCGTGAATAATACAGTGCGACGGTATTACGGTACTAAGGGTTGGAACTTCATTACTGGAATGCTAGATGACTTTAAAGTAGCTAGATTTTGAGATTTTTTTGTCAAACAATTTTGTTATCTTACTTAAAAAATATTTTTTTCAATTAAAAGTATCCTGTTACTTCTAATACCTCCAAGAACATATATTAACGGAAATGCATAAAACAACAGTTTTACAAATGATTGGTTATGTAGATAAAACCCGAACACAACAGGAAGTAGCTCGCCTATTTCATGAGAAGTTTCCTAATATACCGCCCATATCTCAGGGAACAAGAACAGATAAAAAGAAAACAGCTGCCAATACAATGAGTGATGAACTCAAATTAGGTGTGATGCTTGAGTTTGAGGAAAACCCATAGGCATCCACTATGTTCAGTGTTAGCCATACAAAGATAGTAAACATATTAAAAGAAAATAAAATGCATCCCTATAAAATTAAACCTACAAATGATGGACATGTTAGATAATAATATCATCCAATTAGATTGGATGTAGAATTATGTTTTCTGACGAGTGTACTTTGTCTTTTAACGGTCATGCTAGTCGACAAAATTGCCGCTACTTGTCAACGAAAAATCCTCACTGGATGAGAGAAGAACATACGCAATACGTTCAAAAGGTTAATGTTTGGGCAGGGATTGTAGGACAACTTGAATGGCGATAATTATTTGGCACTACTTCAAAATGATGTCATTCCAAGTTTAGTAAATGTATATCAAGATCCAGGAAACCCTCAAGTTCCAGTAAATACGATATGGTTTCAGCAGTATGGAGCACCAACACATTACCAAATTACTGGCAATACCTTGATACAACATTTCCCAATCGGTGGATAGGGAGGCGAGGATCGTTTGAATGGCCAGCGCAATCACCTGATCTTTCATCATTAGATTTCTTTTCATGGGGATAAGGAATACAGAAACATTGGCAATAGATTTTCATCGTTGTAACTACGGTGAACATTCTCCCCTGTCTAGAGATTTCAATCTGTCTTCAGATTTCAATGACTTGAAAGAACAAATAACGCTTGCTTTAAGGTTGGTCACGCCTCATGTGTTAAATAATGTTAGAAGACAGTTTTATTTGAGATTAGGATGTTGTCAAAACGTTCGCTGTGAACATTTTGAATATCTACTTCGTTAACATCTATAGTTCTTTTTCGTATTCTACATTTCATTACGTTTTGCATTACATTTTAGTTTTTGAGTGTTTTTTTATAAAATTTCGGTAACCACATGATTTTAATTTATTTTATCTTAATTGTTGCAATAAACTTGAAAGCGATAACATTTTTGAATAGAGAATGAAGAGACCTTTCAAACAATATATCACAAACCAATACTTCCCATTTGAACGGGGTTGCAGGTAGGGGTGGCATTTTTGCATTGAAGAATGTCAAATTATAATTTACATTTGACGTGTTTCGGGATTTTTTTTAAATATGTACAGTAACCGAAATAATGAATTTATTCCATTTGATTTTACACACTGTATATATTTTGCTGAGTATTCATCAAAGCAAGAGTTGAACGAATAACTGTTGTTGGTTTCTAAGCAAAATAATATCCGAAAGATATTTCCGTGCCTGCGTACCTATTTGTAAATGTGAAATGCTATAGGGATCCACACCTAGTTGAAGAAGCGGTGGTCCACCCGCATTTTCTGAAAGAGCCTTAATTAAAGATGTTAACACAATTAATTTAATAAGCTTGACCTGCAAAGTTAATGCATTTTTTTCCTTAATTATTAGTTTAGTGGTAAAGTTAATATATATTGCCTTCTTGAAAATATGTTTTACAACTATCAAATGGATGTTTAGTAAATATTTAATGAATCATAACCGTTTTTCAGTTAAAGAGTTAGTTAGTAATTAATTGAGTATAAATATATTCATCATGTATCTTCATACTTTTACAGATTCATGTGCAATATTTGTGGAAAAATTTCATCTAGATCAGGAGATTTGAACATTCACATGCGAATACATAGCGATGAGAAAAACTTCATTTGTAAAGTATGTTTCAAACAATTCAGGACATCTTCAAATCTCGGCAGCCATATGAAGATCCACGTGAGGGAGTAAAAATAAACAATGCGTTTCTCTGATATCATGGGAGGAACATACATTTTAAAACTTCCAATGGTAGATGACCTAAGAAACTGAATTTGAAAATGAAAATTTGTACCTAAACTCTGAAGTTGTTATACTTTTCATCAGTAAACTAACTACAGAAGTATGTTTTTATCATTTTCTATTATTTAAGTTCGTAGCATAAACATTACTTCAACAGTTTTCGAATTTCCAGAACATTTTTTTTAAATATTTGTTCATCCAGTGTCATTTCTCAAAATAATATGACAATATGAGTTGAATAGTTTATTCCTCCTGTGACGATTCAAAACCTGTACACAGTCGTCAAAAATATATAGGCAAAGAAAATTAGTACCTACCAAAACAAATTTTGAGCCATAAGACGAAACATTGATATCTGCCAGTGAGGATGACATTGTTCCATGTAAGTGAAATTTTACCATCCATTTAGTATATTGTGTAAAAATCCTATGAATGATATCTGATATAATTCCATAACGAATGTTTGCAGATTTATCATGTTCTAGAACTCCAGACTATTCTAATTCAAACAATTAACTTTCAAAATATTGTTATGCGATTCCAAACATATCTATGTATGAGTGATATGAGCCCTTGTATCTAGTGTAAAATCGTTTTCGATACATGAACGGTAAAAATTATCAATGATTGACTGGAGAACTTTGGCATCTTTAAAATTAGAAATTGTTTTGAATATCTTCAGATTGTCTGCAAATAATAAGAAAAAAGTGTTGTAAAAAATTAATTCAATGTCATTGATTAATGAATTGAGGAGAATTGGCCAAAAGTGAGATCCTTGAGGGATTGCAGATGTATGATTTGACAAATAGCTCCGAAAGTATTTTTGTAATTCCTGTAGTTCTTAATGTCTTGCTTTGAATCAGATTTATAAATCTATAAATCTCTACTTCCAAATGTCACGAAAAAAACTAGTATTCAAAGATTTTTTGAACAATATCAATAGGGAAATAAATCGATTATTTCAATGTTATTTGAGGTCAATTTTGAAAATTTTTAAAAATTGTAAGTAGAACTAAAATTGTTCTGATTATTAATCCTTAAATTTTAATAATTTCGAGTAGTACTTGGTAATATAAATTCAAATGACGATGTGAAACGAGGTTTAACATCAAATACACAAGTAATTTGTAACATATAAGTCCACACAAGTGAAAGTATCTATAAGTCTTTTACATAATGGAATTGACTGAACTACGAAGCAAATTGGTGTTCAAACCAGTATTGAGAAAAAAAGAACATCTACACAAATAGAATATGATGAAGAAATGGCAGAGATGGGAACAGAAACCTCAAACGAATATGAACAAGTAGTAAGTAGACATTCGATTGAAGTGGTAACCCAACCTAAATTGAACATGCAGCCATCTGAAAATAACATTGTCATGGATGATCTAGAGCAACTACAAATGATAATTTCAGGAAAAAAATACTCATCACTGGGGATGAGTATGCACTGAATTTTTCACATATTCTACAGAAAGTTTTGGACACTGACAAATATCGAATAAAAGAAA